>JARYGA010014148.1:0-19978 GCA_030545235.1 Helianthus tuberosus | reverse complement strand
GTCATCTAGTCCATAGATTGTTTTAATCGGACAATCCATGAGCGTTCTCTCTGTTCTCACACTTTCCACCGTTTTCTTTAAATCCTGACCTATATATATAGGGAGGGGCTCATGCGAGAACTCCATTTATTGTGAGAACCATGAGAACCAATGTGAACACAACCTAAAATAGCTAAAAAAACCTAACCCCCACCCCCCCAAAAAAAAAAAAAAAAAAACCTAAACCCCACCCCCCAAGCTAAAATGCTAAAAACTAAACCCCCAAAAAACCTAAAAAAATCTAAAAATTTTTTCTTGATTTTTTTAATATTTTTTAGGTTAAAATCGCTACTTTTCGAAGCAAAAAAAAATATTTAAAAAAAAAAATTTTGGCTTCGAAAAGTAGCGATTTTAACCTAAAAAATATTAAAAAATAAAAAAAAAATTGTGTGATTTTTAGCTATTTTTAGGCATTTTTGGTGTGTTCACATTGGTTCTCGCGGTTCTCGCAATAAGAGGTGGTTCTCGCATGATCTTCTCCCTATATATAAATATATATATAGGAGAAGGATCCGTTAGGAACCACCCTTTATTGCAAGAACTACGAGAACCAATGTGAAAACAACAAAAAATAACTAAAAAACACACAATTTTTTTTTGCTATTTTTTATAAAAAATCGGTATATTTCGTTACCAATTTTTTTTGTGGCTACTAAAAGTAGCGATTTTAATGTAAAATATATTATGAAAAACATTTTTTTTGTATGTTTTTTTTATTTTTTTAGGTTTTTTGTTGGTTTAGTTTTTAGCATTTTAGCTTGGGTGGGGGGGGGGGTTAGGTTTTTTTTAGGTTTTTTTGAGGGAGTTTAGTTTTTAGCATTTAGCTTGGGGGTAGGTTTTTTTTTGGAGGGAGGGGATGGGGGGGTTTAGGTTTTTTTAAAGGGGGGGAGGGGGTTAGTTTTTTTGGTGTGTTTACATTGTTCTTATGGTTCTCACAATAAAGCTGGTTTTCAAATGAACCTTACCCTATATATATATAATGGGTAAGGGTAGTTTGGTCATTTCCTGATGCGGGCCCAAGTGTGGAGGAACAGGCTATTTTGTATTTGGAGGCCCAAGACTGCGTAACAAAAGGGGCTTCACTAAAATGACTCTAACTTGGGCTACGGAGGTCCGTTTTGGGTCATCGTCCGGGCCAAAAAAACGCTTATTTCTATTACTTATTTGCATTTTTATGTTTTTTTGACTATTTTGGGCTTTTTGTTTTAGGTCGTGTGTTTGGCCCGTTATCTTTTTTAGGCCCGTTTCGAATTTCAGTCTCTATTTATATGTTGCTAAAGCTAATGAGAAGTTTAGAATTGAATTTTGAGAAAACTGTTTTTTCACTTCAAATTCCGTGGCCTTTGGGTTGCAATTTGGGGGTTGGGGAAGAACACACGGGTATTCTTAGAATCAACGTGTTTGATCTTCGTTTCCGTATCACGCGCTACATCATTTCCCAAATAGGTGATTGGATTTAACAAAAGAATTTGACACCGTTAGTGGAAAGGATATGGACTTGCAAGCTTTACCACCGAAAATTGGTAAAAAAAAAAACAACATTAAAACTCTTTTAACATTGCATTCACACAAATATTAAAACTCTTTTTTTATATCCTCTAGTTTGGGCCTCTAAAACAGAAAACAAGTTTCCTACCGGGATTTTATCAAACGCTTGGTATTCATCTAAAATATACAAGAGAGTCTTGGCTTAGGAGAATTTAGGATAATATGAACGAAAACTTATAGCTGAGGTTTTTCCACATCAACCAAGCTTGCGCATGGAAGATGCAACTCTTTTAAAATGGAGAATGACAACTCTAATCAATTGAATCCCTCACATCTACTTTTTTTCTGCCTTTTATGGATGTGGTTATTGAGTTGCTTGTGCGTCCTTTGGTCTTGAAGAGCCTATTTAAATCCTCCTATCTTGATTGTTTACGAAAGTAGGTCTAGTTAGCTGTCTTTTCCCTAAAGATTGGCCTTCCTGGAGCATCAAAACCACCTCGGACATGGTGGGTCTGTTCGAAGCTGGAGATTGGGTGCACAACAAGGCAATCTCAATAATCTTGGTCACATGTTCTTGTTCGTATCTGTTCAAGTTTAATGTTTCATCGATGACCTTTATATGTTTTTTTTGCTCATACAACTTCCATGTCTGTTCACCAAATCATCAAAACAAAATTAGAGATCAAAATAAATACATAACAAAAAAGGTAAAATGTGGTATAATACAAGCAACCATCATGTATGATATAGTTCAAATATTTGTTCTTCTGTTTTTCCTAAAGACTTAAGTTGTTCGTAACATATATATTATCCATCTTCCATCATATGGATATCTTATTGCACTACAAGAAAATTCTTGTGTAGTGACATAGAGTGGTGCCATTAAAGTCCAAACGTGTCACGAATAGAAAAACATGTAACTAAAGAAGAGTATGAAAATGGATTTTGGCATACCTACACTTACACATGTAATCAGACAAGGGGCGTTTTTGCTAGTTGGATGCAGTGGTATAGGAATCTGAATTCTATTCCTAAAGTGTTTGGTTTTTAAAATTCGCTGCAACTAATCTTAATACAAATGAACATGTTGGCTGGAATATGAAACTAAGGGGTTTGTAGCGTAGCGGTGTCAAGGTGTGTAGTAAAGGTGTTGCTCCCCAAAAGGTTGAGGTTCTGGTTACGTGGTAGATATTTTTGTAGATTTATGAGTAGGTTTAGAGTGTGTCTGTGTAATTGTTCTAAAAAATGGTTCGAGAGTGAAGAGTTCCCCTCAAGTTGCAAGTAAATAAACCCAACAAAAATCAATAAAAAGAATTAGAATCTTCAGCAGCATTGCCATCGCAATCATCATTGTCACCACCACCGTCATTGTTACTGCCGTAACCATCATCATCGTCATCGCTGCTACTGCTGCCGCTGCCACTGCCACAATCACTACTCTCTTGCAACCACTATCACCTCCATCACCACCCCGTCATCCCCATCACTAAAGACCTCAATGTCCCCGCCACTATTATCTTCAGCGCCATCACTATTTTTAGGTGGCACCCCCACCGCCACACCACCGTCTCATCATTAGCGAGCTCAACGTCCCCGCCATCGCTATCTTTGCTGCAAACAACTTGTTGTTGGCACCCCCAACTTTGGCACCATCACCACCACCACCACCACCATAGTCAAACGTTTTTAACAAATTTACAAACCAAACGTGATTATGTTGTCAAACAACTAAATAAAAACATGGAGAGAGTATCAATATGGCATCTCACATTTTCCAATAGGTAATCGGTGGATTGTGCATCAGAATCCACATCTGTACTCCTTCTGCCACTAATAATTTCGAGAATAACAATACCGAAGCTGTAAGTGTCAACCTTTTCCGATAAAATACCATGAAGTGCATATTCTGGTGCCGTGTATCCCCTGGCAAAACATCATATTGTAAAACTAAAAGAATATATATGTGACACAAAAAGGAGAACTTATAATGAATTAGCCAATTTTGTGGTTATCTTACAATGTACCGGCAAACTTGGTGCTAACATGGGTTTGGTCCTCAGGTTGAAACCTTGCCAACCCAAAATCTGCTATCTTGGGTTTAAAATCATCACTAAGGAGGATATTGCTAGATTTAATATCTCTGTGTACGATTTTGACATGAAATTCGTCGTGTAGATGAGCAAGACCCCTAGCTATCCCAAATATTATTTCATAGCGTTGATTCCAGTTTAGAGTCCCCCTTTTTGAGCCTCCATTGTGATAATTTTGTTAGATTATATACGCAATGTTTTAATATGATGATTTTATCTGAAAAAAGCCAGTAGCTAAGTATGGTCACTCCCAACTTACCCCATAAGAACCTGTCAAGACTTCCATTTGGCATATATTCCAGAACTAAAAGTAAGTAAGATTCTTCAATGGACCATCCAAGCAGACGTAGAAGATTTCTATGATGAATGTTACTTATAAGCCTAACTTCATTCTCAAATTCTTCTTTTACTCCAGCATGCTGTACCAGAAGTTTCTTCACTGCCACCACATTATTGTCCTCAAGGACTGCCTATTAAGTATTAACCATCCAGTAACTTTGTCAAAGAACTAAAGTAATTTTCAAAGTGTTTTCTAGCTTTTTAAATTACTCTTGTTTACCTTAAACACTTCACCAAAACCTCCTTTCCCGAGAATATTTTCTTCGCTGAAGTTATTGGTTGCCAGCTGCAGGTCTTTATAATTGTAATGTACCGCCCCCTCAAAGTTGGCTGTCCATGTATATATACAGATGGAAGTTATCAGTGTTATGAAAGTGATGATATTATTGGATTATAAATATATTTTGTTAAAAAGTTCATGAGAATTCCCACATGATAAGCCTCCTAAGTAATACACAACCACATCAGCAGTGTTTGTACACTTATCTGTTCAAAGAAGTGAAAGATATCTATCTCATACATAAAACATATATTTATACAATCACCTTGTTCAGTCTTCTTAGACTTCTTCCATGATCGATATAAAAACCAAGAAAGAAGGATGAGGAAAATAAGAACTACGCCACCAACGACTGCACCAATTATGGCTGACTTACTTGAATGTCCTATCATATAACCATATAGAAGTTACATATGCAACAATTATCACATTCTAAGGGATAACGCAGGTACATTCAATTGTCTCAAGTATTCGAACGAAGAAGTAAACTCACCTTTTAGGACGTTAGTAATAGCCATTGTCTGGTTGTCATTGAAAAATGGAGTGTCTGAATACCTTGCAAAACAGCCCAGGTCTGAAAACCTTCCTTCTCTATTTGGAAGGCAGTCGTTTAATTTGTCGTATGCTCTATCCATGCAAGTTTGGCAAGTGGCCTGATTTATATTTGCAATACACTGCGCAGTCACATACACTGTTGCATTTACACCTGCGATTTGCCTCTTGGATACTACAAAGAAATTAGAGGTTTTTGGAGTAGCATCTTTGAGGTCTGATAAAAACCCGTCTACAACTTGATTAAAAACTGTCGGCTGAGATGCAGATTGATTGCCACATAACACATTTGGAGTGATATTCGCATCCTCCGAGACATAGGGGTTGTTATAGAAGTCCGCAAAGTCTTCATACCTTAGAACAAACGATTTTGATTATTTAGGACTTTTCTTACTAGCTAGCTTGTTGATATATATAACAAACTTTCAAGAATTACAGTCCAACACAAACAAACAAGATAACATGTGGCATGTCTGTGAATAGACCAATTTCCAGAAAGATATTACACAAGCATATGGAAGTTTGCATACAAAAATCCACATGTAAAATTAAAAATTGCTCTTTTAAGTTGGTTTCGGATCTGAATAACAGCGGGGCTAGAATTTACTGGAGGATGAAATGGTAAAAAAGAAAACTCTACCTGAGGAAGCAGTTATCAAAACTAACAGAAGCACCATTTCCAGATGTGCAGTTGACCAGTTCAGAAACACCAGCGTCAAAACAGGCAACACACTGATCTACAGATAGGTAGTTTCGGCACTGGGCAGCAGCGAAGACCGAGTCCCCTGCACTTAAAGCCTGCGCTCTTGCGTAAAGTACCCGTTGGCTCAATATTTGCCTTCTGAGTTCATTATAAGTAGAGTTGCGATTCTTGATAAAGTTTGTCACACTTATCACTGCGTTAGTACCGCAAAACACTGAGATGGGAACATTAGTGTTGTTATCACGATCGTTTGACTGCGAAAATCCTGGCTTGGTTAACAATAACACAAGCAACACGACCAGGACAGCCATCAGTATCTGAAAGTACCAAGAACAAATTTAGAAGAGATAGAAAGGGGAATTAAAAGCTTGCCTAACTTGTGCTTACTAAAATAACATTAGTTTGGATTGGTACCAATTTTGTGTTGAATTTTCAATTTTGTCTACACTCAAAATAAATGGTGTGGTCAATGATAGAAAGGGGAATTAAAAGCTTGCCTAACATGGAATCTCGGTTTAAATAGTCACCGATGCCCGTCTTTTAATAATTGAGTTAGTAGGAAAGTGGGATATATTGTTTAATTTTTTTTCATTTCCTCCTTTCTAGCCTTATCCAGCACATTGTTTATAGCCATACAGATCATGAAAAAGTTTGGCGATTTAAATTAACAAAATTGTTTTCCTACAAAATTTGGACCATCATGCATGATAGAATTTTGTACAAGAACTTTAATCCCATTCGTGATGATCCCTATTCAAGAGTGGTGGGCTTACATATACGCACCCACCCCCGGTAAAAAAAATGTGTAAATTTTTGCAAAATCTTGATCGTACCTCTTAAAAGTTCGTTTAAGCCCCTCGATTGCCCCATCTGAAAATAAATCCTAGGCCCACCACTCCTATTCAAGATATGAAAACCACGAGTCCACGACTAGTCACATAATGGCACATATATGTTTTTTTTTTCACCAATGATGGTGTTTTTCAGTGCCCGGTTCTCTTTTAACGGGACCCCAAATTTCTGCTTAGATCAGGTCGAGTCACATAAATAATAAAAACTGGTCGTTTCAACCACTAAACTAAGAGCTACTATCTACTCTTTTAGGTAGTTATAATCACGAAAAGGTAATACGACGTTCCATAACCCACTATAAAGAATAACTACACTACATAATAAAACTCGATGCTATTTTTTGTTTCACTTTGTATTTTAATGCAACGTGTATAGATTTTGTTTCTGTGAATTCATAAATCTCGGGTTTCAGTCAAAACCCTATAACACGTTACATAAAAAAAGTTATTGAGTTGATTTGACCCCACACCTTATATACCTATATACGTAAGGGGTAGGAGCGTCCATCACTTATCACTCACTCACAACTTACAATCAAGTTTCGTCATGCTATCAAGCATTATTCCATCACTAGTGATGGATTTTAGTGGAAATGTCTATCACTCACCACACCCATCTCCATTTAAAAATAACTCACCACTCAAACATGTAAAACGCTTGATAAATTCAAGGCGTTATGAAATCCACGCGTGATGGAAACCATCGGCGAGGGTGTATCACGCGGTAAAACGTGTTGTTCCTCCTCTATAACGGACCGCCCCGGGTCCCCTTAGTGTGAGGATACAACCTAACCCCCTTTTTTGGCATCCATGCTAATGGTGTAAAAGTTCCTTTTTCCTCTAAGGTACCAGTTCAATTTTTTTTTTTTTTTTTTTTTTCATGTTTACTGTACGTTTCGAGAACTCCTTGGTATTTGACTATTTGGTTCAAGGTGGAGTCCGATACATTTTTTTATATATCTCAACGGGCATTTTCTCTTATATTAATTAAAATAAATAAAACACATGTAGGGCCCATAGAACAATTGGCTCATAATCTGTGACTGTAGTAGGCCCAGCCTAAAAATATTGTTAACTAAAGGGATAACCCGCGCTACGCAGCGGGTCAGGGACTAAAGTTTAAACTTATTAAAAGCACATGGTGTAAAGAGAAAATGGTAGAACAGTCATTTCACAAAGAGTAAATTTCAAAAATCGTCCTTTATGTATGTTACTTATTGCAAACTTTGTCCTTTGTCTTCAATAATTACTAGATGTTTGCAAACCCTTGCAAGTTATGTCCTTCATCCCTAACTCAGTTAATTTTTGTGGTTAAATCTGACCAAATGAACCCTACATGAGGCTATTTTTGTGGTTAAATCTGACCAAATGGAACCCACATGAGAGTAAAATGACCAAAATACCCTCATGTGAGGTCCATTTGGTCAGATATAACCACAAAAAATTAATTGAGTTAGAGCTAAAGGACATAACTTGAAAGGGTTTGCAAATATTTAAGTTTTTTTTTTTTTTTGGTTTTTGGGGGGTAGGGGGTTAGGTTTTTTGCGTGGTTTTTTGGTGAGGAATAGTTTTTTTTTTTTTTTTTTTTTTTTGGGGGGGGGGGGGGGTGTTTAGGTTTTTGGGTAGTGGTGAGGTGGGGGTGGGTGTTTTGGTTTTGGGTGGTGGTGTAATGAGTTTAGGTTTTAAGTTATTGAACACTTGTCACTTTATAAAGTCTTCTTACACTTCTTACAATTGTGAGCTTTTGTAGAATAACTTAACCCTGATGACTGATAGTTTATTGTAGCTTTATAATTATACAGTCATGTATAATAACTTATTCTTTTAAAACCACTCTAACTTTATTAAATGTGCTGAACGAGTTGACGCCAACCCTCGCATTGCAGTGTGATGTTAATTATAATTTTTTTAGTACCATTACATACAATTCGAAAAATATTTATGTCACCCGACCCAACCTATAAAAACCTTTTTAATTCAAGAATGTAATAAACTAACAATATTAATATTGTAATATAATGTTGGTTAATAGGGATGATGGGTCAGATTTGTTGCAAAAGGTGATGCGTGTAAGCCCATGGCTTATTGAATTAGTGCCAAACATGCCCAACATTCATTTTCCTGCACACATACATGGTGCAAGGCATGTTGAATTCCAGACCCCATCTTTATTGGATCTTAACCCAACACACAAACATGAACTATACCTATTCCCTAAACACTTGGATGAGTCTCATCCACATGATGATTTGATCAATAGCAATGTTGATCTAACCATTGGTGGTTGTAGCAGCTATAACTTGATTGTTATGTGTCACACCCTGACTAAATCAGTTGGCGTGGCCGGACCGGTATCTTCATTGCACAACGGAAGAATAAAATGCTAAGACTTCTAAACAGTTGAACGCCTGCTAAGTACTCGAATCCTCATAGGTTCTCCTATTCCAACCGTGTCATAGTTTGAAAATGTAACCTGAGAAAGAACATGCGAAAAATCAACATAAAGTTGGCGAGTTCATAGTTTGTTTGTAAAAGATTTAGAACAAATCTTTTTAAATAACCGGTTTTAAAATATTGTTGAGAAAACGAAATAAAAATCATTTTCTTTGGCATGTTATATGAAAACTTTGTGTTTGCGAAACTTTGTTTGTGTAAAGCGTTATGTCTGTAAAACTTTGTATTTAAAAAGTTTTGTGTTTGTAAACTTGTTGTAGGATCGTGTTTGGACCCGAACGAGTCGTTCAGAGGAGTTTGAAACAATTTCAGGTGCGGAAAACAAGAAACTGAGTACGAAACAGCTAGCAATATGCTTTAAACACTTGTTGTATTGATTTTACACTGATTACATCCAAATCTCACACCGGCAGCACCTCGGTATGGAAATCAAGAACCGTTACAAATGTGATAGCTTGAGAGGTATTTATAGTCGAAGGGATCTCGCTTGAGAGTGACAAAAGTTAGTTCAAGCGAAACCTATAATGTGGGTTTCGCTTGAAACTGCTAATGTTGCTTTCAAGCGAACTGGACTCTTTCAAGCGAAATGACTCAAAACATAACATAAACTCTCCTATTTTCTCGTACAACATGCCCTGATCTAACATATCTAGTATAAGACTCGATACAAGATGAAATCGACAGACGTATGCACTAACAGACTCTCCCTCAGATGTTGACGAATCTATCGTGTCGAGTCTTTACTTCTTCAATCTTTATCAGTCTCTGGACTTCACTCTTTCTAATCTTTTCTCGAATGCCTTCGGACTCCCCCTTACTATGTGCTGACATTCCTTAAGTTCATCAGCATCATCAGCTTCAGGATCATAATCTGGCTCTTTAAACATCAGTTCCTCAGGATCGATTAACCTGGCTCTCATCCAGCTCAGGGTCCTTAAGAATCGAAACCTGGCTAAACCTGCACATTCTCTACCCAAAAGTAAATTTTCTGATAGCCACATGTAAAGCAAATCTTAGAATAATCTATCATTTATAGATTCTGATGAACCACTAGCAAGAATGTTTTCTCAAAAACTTTTCTAATACAAACATTGACTCCCCCTCTCAAAACACTTAACCTTTTTCCAAACACATTTTCCCAAACCTGTTCGTCATGTTTATCACTTAGAATTTTGAAAATCAGCTCTCTAACATCAGTTGTCGAAAATATTTTTGGATTTTTCAAAATTTATACTAAAACACACCGAAAATCTTTTTGGATTTTTGTAATAACAGAAATAGAATGCAGTAATGAAATATTTATAGACAATATTTTGTGAGTTTGTGCAAGAGGATCATATCAGTTTTCGACAAGTCACAAGTACCGTTGAGCTTAGTTACACATTAAGAATTAAACAATTCACTTAGATTGCCGATATACTGATCCACTTAAATTTTCACACAAATTTCAACAAATTCAGGATATGAGTTAGGTGTTTTAAGAACTTAAACTCATTCATATGTCCCACCTCTTGAATATACTCCCGTATTCAGATCCCAATATTCAGTCTTACAGGTGAGTATACCACAGAAGATATCTGTAAGGGAATAAATTATAGTACGAAACCGTGAGAGCTCAGGTCAGAACTTCCGTTCAGCAGAGAGATGACGGCTCGACTTTTGGTGTGTCCCATTTAGAGGATCTTTTGTATTACAACAGCAATGACTATCAATTTTATTGTTTCATCAATTTGCTGAGGGCGGCGCTATATTTCAAGCAAGCAGAAAGTATTCCCCGAGGACTAGGCCATTGCTTCCGCAAAATCAGAAGTCCCTGGATAATACCCCAGATATCACTGAGCATAAAGACCTAGTATCTCAGAAAGAGGGACCTTTCAAACGAAATTTCAGGGTTTACCTATATATCCAAGTAGTGTTCCCCACAAAATAAGCAAGTTTGAATTTAAGTTTATATCCCGAAAAAACTTACTAAATGTGTAAAAACCTATCGGCATATCATCAGTGAGACTGCTTAATGCTATTTAAACAATACATTTCTTTAGCATACTGTGACTGTCTACTGATGTACTATCATTTCCTCTTCTTTGACACTAAAACTCAATTTTGAATTTTATCATGTTTGTCTTTTTCAAATTTTCAAATGTTTTTGGATTTTCAGAAATTTCTACTCCCCCTAAAATACAAACACATTAAAGGAAATTTGAAAACCAACTGTACAAAACTTGACAACCGATATCAAATCGCATCAATTCGCCATCCACTAGGCATAAACAATCAGAACTCCCCCTTACACAAAACTATTTTCTCATTATGATTTCAAAACACTTAAGTTTGTTTTAACCAAAATGATTTTTCCGGAAAATAAGTTTTGTTGATTTTATCACTTGTAGGTTAGGTAAAAAACCACTTGTAGTTGTAGGGATTGGTTCATCATATTGTTCATTCAATCTCTTGTATAAGGATTACATCAAGTTCAAACAAATAACCTTGAGTAATCACTTTGTCAGAATCAACCTCTTACCACTGGTAAGTATATCCAAAACATTTAATCACATGTAGGAATAAATCATCTACACAAACCATTTTACCAATCAAGATGCCGATTCCTGCTTCGCACTTACCAACCTGGAAGCTCCGGCAAGTCACACTTAACCTGTAAAAACTAAACACATTTAAAAAAAATTTTTCACAAAAACTATCATAACAAGAATGATGTCGATTCCTGATCCTCGATTACAAACTTGGGAACTCCGGCATAGTCAGATGTTAAAGGAAAAAGAATTTCCACCCAAGTCTGACCAACCTTGGGTGTTTTTTTCTCTTTTAACTCTTGTTCAGTAGGGTTGTAAGTTGCCTTTTTAGTTGTATAAAAATCTTTAACCCCTTTTACTTTCCCATCAAGCATTTTCCCAAAAATTTTCTTAACATTTCCATTGAAAACTTTCTCGACATCAAACTCATTCTTCTTGGAGTAAAATTGATCCGAGATCTCAACTTTACCAACTTTCTGTTTAACTTTTTCAAACTTCAGTGATGGAAATTCATCACACTGAAGATACATAATATACCTCTTTTACCTCACCTTGTGACTCTTCTGGCTTTATGGAACCAGAATCATTGCCGACTTTCTCTTCAGACTTCTTAACAACCTATATTTGGTTGTCCTTTGCTTTCCTTTTGTAAAAATTCTTTTTAGAACACTCACCAACCTCATAAGTTGAGTTTTCAAAAATTCTGAATTTTTCGGTTGGTGGTTCAACATCAACAACTATTTCTTTTAGTTTTTCAGAAACTCCATGTTTAATATTAGCATTTTTCTGACAGTTCCATGCAATGTGACCAACTTCATTGCATTTGAAATAAGTTCGAGTCTCTTTTGGATGAAACACTCCAGTTCCATTCCTTTTCTTCTCAGCAAGAAACTCCTGGTTTGATTGTCTCCAGAAAGGTTTCTTCTGTTCTTCTTCTGCACTTCCTCCTGAAACAAATTCTGTCTTTGTTTTAGAATTTTTCTCATTTTTATAATTTTCTGGTGGAATAAAACCTAATCCTTTCTTTTTGTAGCTACCATTATGGTTTGATTTCTTTTGAAAACCAGAACCAGGATTGTAACCCTTTTTCTTGTTTAATCGTTGTTGTACTCTTGAAGTGTATTTTTTAGGTTTTCCAGTAAGATTTAAATTTTTTATTTCAGATATTTTAATTTCTGTCATTTTGAAAACCTTTTTGATCATTTCAAATCTAACACTTCTTATTGGAAACTCTTTATCAGAATATAATTTGTCTGAATCATTCAAAGTGTATGCAACTTCAAATGTTTCCTCATTCAAATTAGATTTTGATAGCAAAAACTCTTTACTATAAGCCCTTTTAACCATCAGTTTTTTACTATTAACTGACGAACTTGAATCTCCAGACTCAGACTTTGACTCAGACTTTTGACTCAGACTCCTCATCTGTATCCAACACCTGATCGACCACCTTTTTGATTAACTCAGATTCATGATCAGTGTCAGACGATGTAAAAGTGACGTCAATGTTTTCTTGTAAACCATCAGTTGTATCGGATTTTAGTTTTATATTGACTGCTTTTTCGACTTGCTCTTCATTTGGTTTTCCGGGAGAATAACCTTCCCAGATCGGAGGCGGACACTTGTTATAGCTAACAGTCGGTTTCTTACCAGTATCCTTCTTCTTTGGCTTCTCATCTTGAAAATCTTCCATACCTGCAACAGTCGGATATATTCTATCAATAAGATAATCAGAACTAGAATAACTCTGCAATAATCGTCTGATTCTCTCATTTTCAATCTTTTCAGTTTCCAACTCTTGCTTCCACTTAGCACTCTCTTCAATGTAGAAGTTTATAGCTTTCTGTTTTGTCATCATCACAGCATTCATCATCATTAGTGCTTGTTCTCTTTCAAAATTTGTCTTTTGAAGACCAGTTACTGTTTTGTTCAAGACATCATAAGATTCTTTCACATAGTTGAGATTGAACAATAACTGTTCCTTCATCTTCTCAAACTCTGCCATCTTCTCATCTTTTGCAGCATATTCTTTGCAAGTCTCCAAACACTTCAAGCAAGGCTTGATGACTTCAACAATCTTTTCAACTTCAATAATTTTCTCAACTTCAACCACTTTCTCATCTCCAGTCACCTTTTCTGCTTCATCAACCTGCTCAATCTCAACAATCTTTTCATCAACACTGTTAACTTCAACATTCTGAACAACACTTTCAGACTTCATTTCTTGTTGTACTTTTGCAGCTCGTTTCTCCTTCAGCTTTTCAAGACGATCTGCAAAATAAAAATGAAAACTTTCAGGAGACAAATGAGATTTTGCAATATTAATATGTTTTTCTTCTTCATCATCACTACTGTCATATGTTGGTGACTGATCAAACTCTACAGATTTTTCAGAACTATCATCCGATGAACCAGTATCAGATGGTGTTTGATCAAAAACAATTTCTTTTTCTGAACTATCATCTGAACTTTCATCAGATAAGACAGACTTTTCTTCTATATTCTTCACAGTAACACCAATAGATTTCATCCACTCGGTGAACATGTCTGGTTCTTTCACAATCTTGGCAATGAAAGCTTTAAAATTCCCATTCTCATCTGCAAACATATCCCAGCTAAATCCTTCAGGTAACCTTTCATCTTCTTGATTGATTAGGCATGCTTTGTTGTCGGATGAAATGTATTTTTCCCAGTTGAAATTTCCTTGATTTCCCAAGCATGCTCTCTTTGAATCCTCAATCACTTTTCTACCATGAGCCACCTGCAGTTCTTGTTGTTGACCAACTTGTTGATATATGGCTTTCCTGTAGTAATCATCTTTTCCAAACGGATTCTTTGCATCATTTGCCTCTCTATTCTTGCATTCCCTCTTGAAATGACCTTTCTCCCTGCATCGAAAACAAATAACTTTAGATTTATCAAAACCTAAATTAGAAACATGTGCATCAAGAAAGTCATTTCTTCCAGTAATCAGTTTGAACTTTTCTGCTCTTCTAAGAACACTAGCTAGACACCATTTGATGTCTATGAGCTCCATTTCTTCAGCGTCTATTTGATCATAATCCTCTTTTGTTAGCATAGGATTCCCAATCCTCCCTGCAACTAAACCTTCATAAGATAGCAACACAGAACCAAGTAGTGCCATGTGATCTTTCGCAACCTCTTCAGAAAAACTTTGTCCGTCAGGAAGATTCAAAGCAATGTTGCATTGTATCACATAACCATTTCCTGTCTTTGTTCTTTGAGAATGGAAGCTTGATGTAGTATCTTTTGGATTGACACTCGGGTATGAAGAGAAACCACTGCTGCTTTTAGAACTTTGATAAACTTTTTCGGATGAATCTCCAGTACTAAACGCAGTTTGTATCTTCGGGCTTCTTTCAACTTCTGGAACACTTCCTTTGTAGTACATTTTCACATCCTGTTGACTACTTGGATTGTTCATCCTCGCAATCTTTTGCTGTTCTAGATCTTGACCTTCAATTTTCTCGATGAATTGAGAAATTGTTAACCCATCATATACACCAGTGTTCTTCAGAATCATCAAGTAAGTACCCCACTCTTTTTGAGGTAAAGCGTCAGCTAACTTGTCTACCCATTCTTCACGATCTTTGGTTATGCTTAGCATTGACATGGATCTCACCAAGTGGCAGTATCTGTCAATCACCTTCTTTGTATCTTCCCTAGGCAAACTAGTGAATAGATCAAATTCTTTCTTAAGCAGTGCCTTCTTACTCTTAATCATATTATCACTACCCTCAAACTTGGCTTTAAGTGCATCCCAAATTGATTTTGAAGTTTTATCATGTTGAAGCAAGATAAAGATGTCTTCTTTAATAGCTTGTTGTAATAGACTAATCATCATCTTTTCAGCTCGGTACATTTCACGTTCTTTGTCATTGAATTCCGAGATTTCTTTTATAACTTGCAGATCTGTACGCGGTAGAACATACTTCTTCAAAATACATTCCCATAATCTTAGATGATTGGCTTGAACCCAGTTTTTGAAGCGATCTTTCCATCCGAAATATTCTTCAATGCTCATTAGCTTCGGGGGTTTTTGAGTTGTTTCGGTTTCATTTTCCAGATTCATGTTTTGAGCAATGGAGGCCGGAGTAGTTGGGGACGTTGCAAACGCGTTGTAAAATTCTTCACTCATGATTCAGAAACTTTTTCACAAAATAGCACTTTCAAACGAGATAGGGTTTTCAAGCGAGATCACCAATTAGCAGCTTTCAAGCGAACTAACCAATTTCAAGTGGAAAAGTCAAGCGAGATAATGATTTCAATCGAAATGACCAACAATATTCAAGCGAATACCGGCTGAAGCGAAATACCGGATTTTTCAAGCGATACCTTCTATTTCAAGCGAAATGCCTTAGTTCGCTTGAAATGAACACAATCTTTCAAGCGAAAACTGATGATATGTTCAAGAGAAACCACTTCGAAGGTCCATTTTATACAATTTTAGTCCGAATTTTAAGCTGAAACTTTCCAGGGTTTGTTAATATGCACTATTACACATTCTGTGAAAAATTGAGCTGATTTCGACCGTTAAAACTTGTTCTAATGAAGAAAAGGTTTAGAAAAACAGAAATTTCCAGCTGAATCGGAAAGAACTCCTCCTCCTGAGCTCTGATACCACTTGTAGGATCGTGTTTGGACCCGAACGAGTCGTTCAGAGGAGTTTGAAACAGTTTCAGGTGCGGAAAACAAGAAACTGAGTACGAAACAGCTAGCAATATTCTTTAAACACTTGTTGTATTGATTTTACACTGATTACATCCAAATCTCACACCGGCAGCACCTCGGTATGGAAATCAAGAACCGTTACAAATGTGATAGCTTGAGAGGTATTTATAGTCGAAGGGATCTCGCTTGAGAGTGACAAAAGTCAGTTCAAGCGAAACCTATAATGTGGGTTTCGCTTGAAACTGCTAATGTTGCTTTCAAGCGAACTGGACTCTTTCAAGCGAAATGACTCAAAACATAACCTAAACTCTCCTATTTTCTCGTACAACGTGCTCTGATCTAATATATCTAGTATAAGACTCGATACAAGATGAAGTCGACAGATGTATACACTAACACTTGTGTAACTGTCAATGTATGCGTACGACAAAGACAACATGCCCGCATGAGCCTATAACCAACCCAGTGCTAGAGAGTGCCTCGCCAAATCGTTTACTCAAGAGGATAGACTAACAGGCGGTTATAGTTTGGTTATGTAGCGAGGACTCACTGTACAGTTTTAAGGACACTACAACCCTTATAGTTGAGTAGAGGACAACCTAGTCCTTGTGTTTGAATGTAGGACAACCCAGTCCCATTAGTTGTATGTAGGATAATCCAATCCTATGTTTAGATGTAGGGCAATCATATCCCTATGCTTAGATGTAGGACAGTCCACTCCCTAATTGTAACTAGGACAATCCCATCACTAGTCATGGAACTCATGCATGTTTCAAAAAAAAAAAAAAAAAAAAAAAGAGAACTTATATGTTTTTGTAAAACCGGTATGTTTAGCATAAACCTTTCATAAACCATTTGAGTTTGTCAAAATCCATTTTCCACATGGTTTAGAAATCTGTTGTTTTCGTTTATTGA
The DNA here is from genome assembly GCA_030545235.1 of Helianthus tuberosus. Lineage (NCBI taxonomy): Eukaryota > Viridiplantae > Streptophyta > Magnoliopsida > Asterales > Asteraceae > Helianthus > Helianthus tuberosus. The sequence continues at coordinate 3,044 of JARYGA010014148.1, read as the reverse complement.
AATATTGTATATTTTTGCAAAACTTGCATGTCTTTCCACCCCCGAAAACATTTATGCAAATGTAAAAGCTGTAAAAAGTGAGGGTTACGAACTCACCTCAATATCCAGTGCAAAGCTAGCATAACATAATCCATAATGTAGTTTCCAAAACGTAACTCGTTAGCATGCAATCTATAATATTCCTATAAATGAATAAAGTTATAAGTTGTCAATTGAAATGTAGCTAAACTACGTGTGATCAAGCTCTACCGAATCGTTAACCGAGCGACTCGATGGTAAGATGTTAACTAGATGGAAACGAATAAGTCATACTTGTTTGTTCCATTTATAGTCGGTGATAAATACTATGTCTTTGAGACAACTTAGTTTCCAAAAGGTTTAGAGTAGGTATGTTTATATAGAAATATAAATATATTTATAAAATTGTGTTAGTCATCTCGAATAGTAGAATGTGTATGTACTAAATATATGTTGTGAAAATAATACACGTTGATGAATACTAATACGACTCGTTGTAGGTTTTCATATGATGTACATATGTATAAGTAAATGTAAATGTAAATGTAAATATAGATATGTGTAAATAAATATATAAACATCGCGTAGCCGCAATAGTAGATTCGCGTCTCATGGATAATTATCAAAGTAATTATATATAGTTGCACGCTTGTTATAATCTAGTCGTGTTTGTTTATTATCAAAATGATTCGTGCGATAAAGTATGTGAAGATCGTATGGTGACGCGTCGAATTATGTTTAGACATTTGAAATAAATAAATATATATATATATATATATATAATTATATTTATTTTATAAAGTTGTCAAGTTGTAGACATTGCAAATAAATATAACTAATCATATCTATTTTAAATAATCATTGAATAATAGTCATTCGAAATAACTATAAATAGTTATATTTATTATATAAACTTTTTGAGTTGTGGATGTCTGAAATAAATATATATGATTATATTTATTTTATATAATTGTGGAAATTCCAAACGTTTGAAACAAATATACATAACTATATTTATTTTATACAAATTTTCCGAGTTCTAGATGTTTGGAATGAATATAAATAATTATATTTATTTTATAGAAATTCTCGAGTTTCGTTAGCTTGTAAATCGTGTTCGTTTAAGTGATGTAAACTCGTTTTGTAAGTTATAAACGTCGTCAAGGTTATTATACCCTTATATTTCCTTTGGAAAAACACTTGAACTCGTTATGTTACCGTCGGTTTATGAAATAATAACATATATCTTTATATTTTAACAAAAATCGGGCAGGGTTTTCTCTGTTTTTATGATAATCCCGACAACACTAGTTGTCGATAATTTTCAAAAACTCAACAATTAATATACAACAATATATATATGTATGTATATATATATATGTATATATATATAGAGAAAGGTTAACATACTTCACGGCTTATCATACTTCACGTAGGAGACAATGGTAACCGTTGGATCAGGGGTATAATCACGCATGGAACATATAATCACGCATGGGACCACATAATCACGCATGGGACCACATAATCACGCATGGGATCCAAAATCACGCACGTTATTTTGGTCAAAAAAAATAATTACGCATGTTATATATTTCGTGAAGTACGTTAATGTACGTTAAGGCGTGAATTACATTATACTTTCTCTCTCTCTCTCTCTCTCTCTCTCTATATATATATATATATATATATATAATTTTTCCGTCGTATGTTCAAACGTAAAATTTTGTCAAATACAAGCCTAATATATATTTATATATATGTTATGTCGTGACACTTCGGTTCGATTTTTAATTAATAATACACAAGTTTTATATGTCGGTCCGGTTATAATGTGGTTTTGTTAGGCGGGTCGTTTTAGACCCCGGTTTCGCGTCAAGATATTATTTATATAACAATATGAATGAAATTTGCGTCGTTAAAATTTTACCGAGTCTCGGGTTGACCCTTGACTAAGTTTTACCGTAGTTGACCGGGTTTAACCTAAAATACCAAAACTGAGCTGTTGACCTGAACCCGAACCTAGTCGTGACTGATGTTGACCAACTTTGACTGAACCCGGATGTTTGACCGAATCGAAACCGAGTTAAACAAACTTGAAACTGAACCGAAACATGAGTTATCATAACCCAAACTAGCCACAAGTAACAACCACCACAACTGCCGCCGTTCGGCCGGCCGAAGCCGCCGCCGGTGGCTGCCATTGCTACCGTTGCAAAACCCAAATCAAAACCACCACCACGTCAAACCGTCCCGAGCCCAAAACAAAGCCAGACCCAGAGCCGCACCACCTCCACTGCCACGATACATGCTGCGTCACCACCACTTCCAGCGGCTCCCCCACGGTTGCGTCATAATCATCATCATCATCATCGTCATCATCATCATCATCATCCTCATCATCATCATCCCGAGAATCACATGACCGACTAGAAAAAGGATAAAAAGACTTAGATCAAAAGGGGATGTTAAAGAAAAGAGAATTTTTAGGACTTACCGGAAAAGCGTAACGTCGCCGAAAAATAAAAACACCTGAAAATGAGTAGAAATGCTCCTAAAGTCCTGATCTAAGCATGCACGAACTTAAAAATCCAAAATAAGTTCGCCGGAATCTTGACCGAAGCTTCACCGGAGTTGAATGACAGCCCAAACGGCTTGGTTTCTTCGAAAACGGACACCACCATCGTGTCGGGAAGGTCTGTTTTAGTGGGGGTAGGGTGTCGGGTTGAAGAAAAAGTCACTGGAAAACACACCGCCGCCGCCACATGCGGCGGCGGTGCCGCCGTCTCTATCTCGCCAGACCACCGTGCACGGTGGTCGGCCGCCGTGTTTCTTGCCGGAGCGCTGCCGTCATCGGGATTTTTGACCGGCCAGCTAATCTAGAGAGAGAGAGTTGAAGAGAGGAGGTGAGGAAGAGAGAGAAAGTGTTGAGTGAGTTATGAGGGTTTTAGGTTAAAATTTCCGATTTATAGGTAGGGTTTTGTGGGCTTGGGCCCAAGGCCCACAGGCCTGTTTCTAGCATTTTG
>JARYGA010014147.1:0-42117 GCA_030545235.1 Helianthus tuberosus | reverse complement strand
GTAAATTAAAGTGCAATTGTCTATTACTGATAACGTATTACGGAATTTGTCGTAGTAATGATACATATGCACATGTGCATGGATAACTGTTACTAAAAAAAAAAGTTTTTTTTTTCGTAACTAAATATAGCGATTTTTGTTAAAAAAATATTAAAAAAAAAATTTTGAGTGCTTTTTTGATTTTTTTAGATTTTATTTTGTATTCACATTGGTTCTCGCGGTTCTCGCAATAAGGGTGGTTCTCAAATGAACCTTACCTTATATATATATAAGGTAAGGTTCATTTGAGAAGAATATTCTTGCAAGAAGAAAACTAAATTAATCTAGGCCCTATATTTTTTTGATCAATGGTTGTGAATCAAGACATTATTGTTGTCCACTTTCAATTAATGTTTTAATTAATAAGGGTAGAATAGACAATTTGATGTATAACACTATTAAATATTATAAAGGGTTACTCCAATCTCATTAATGCCACCATAATTTTCTTCTTCACCATCATTAATGTTTTGGGTCCTACACCAATTTTATAAGGAGTGACTAAATTATTTAAAGTGTTGTGTCCTACACATATAATATTATATGTCGTAAAATTATTTAAAAGTGTTGGGAACCTACACCAAAACATTGTTTTCTTGGTGTAGGAAACGTTGTTAGTATGGTGTAGAAAACGTTGAATATGTAGGATCATGTGCATGAATGTTTTTATTGTGTAAGGTGCACAACTATTTTATAGGATAGACTCATTAAATGATTAGGGTTGTCACACCCCGACCACGTAAAACAACAAAACATGGCGGAAACGTCGGGGAGTGTTGTAACAGAATCATTGTTTCATAACACATGGAAATTGAAATATTGTTTTATTGATTAAAAGAGTTACAATGTCTTGACAATCAAAGAAATGTAACATAAATAACTAGTCTTGCATCTTTTATTGTCACTAAGGCCTAAGTCCGTCTAAGTGTATCTTGATAAATCCTATGCATCATATCCTGAAACACATGTGAAAATAGGTACGTCAGCATAAAAATGCCTGTGAGATACATAGGTTTTGTGAAAATAGGATTCATGACTTGTAAGTTTAGAAAAAAAAAGTTGTTTAGCAAAAGTCAGTCATGAACCTTGTAAATTGATTTGTTTTGTAAATCGTTTGAAAAACAATAAGTTCAGATGATATGTATAAATAAGAGAATAATGTATGGTTAAATGAATAACCAAGTAAAATGAGTTTGTATAAGATAAGTTGTTTGTAAAACAATGTCTTGTGAAAAGTATGTTATTTGTATAAAATGTTATATGTCTCAAATTGAAATGATGCAAATAACGCTACGATATGTAATACCATACAAGCACTTATATATAGGAAGTACCAGCGGCGTATCCACCATACTTGTATCGTATTACACGCGCCTCGTTACTTAAATCACTTACCCAAACCAAACCACCAAAGTAAAATGTTTATGTATAATCAAATGTCAAAATGTTTATGTGAAAACCATGTCTAATGTTTATGTCTAATGTAAATCATGAATTGTGTATGTAAATGTAAAAATGTTTATGTATGGTAAGTGAAATATATCAACTAAACCATATGTAAAATGCACAAAAAACAAGGTATTGAAGTAAAACATGGTTTAAATCAAAGTTATGTTTTGTGTAATAAATGCATGCTATACTGATATAAACATTTATGCGGTATTGTGAAAATTCATACATCCAAGCCTTGCGACAGTCGGATAACCCTTTTAGTAAAGGTTACCAAAAAAATGTATTCGGATTCGGTCATTCCTTCCATCCAAACAAACCCGAGATTACAGGAATGGGATTTGTCAAGTCCTATGGTACCACTACCTACTACCGAGCGGCATGATCGGTGTTAATGAATGTACATTGTCCCATTTAAACAAACCAAATGTCATACCAAAATGTAAGCATGTGATGAATAATAAATGTACTAAGTATGCACACAATGGGCATACATAGCATAGCATAAAATGTAATGTAAAATAATGTACTAAGTACGCACACAATGGGCATACATAGCATAAAATGTAATGTAAAATAATGTACTAAGTAAGCACACAATGGGCATACATAGCATAAAATGTAATGTAATGTAAAATAATGTACTAAGTACGCACACAATGGGCATACTTAACATAAAATGTAATGTAAAATAATGTACTAAGTACGCACACAATGGGCATACATAGCATAAAATGTAATGTAAAATAATGTACTAAGTACGCACACAATGGGCATACATAGCATAACACACAATGAAATCATGTACTATAAATGTACTAATGAACATAGCAAGTATATGATGTGAAAACAGGAAAGCATGAAAGTAACAAGTAGGCACATGTGTTCCACCCCAAAATGTTTGGAAAACAGTAAAAGAGGGGTCTATGTACTCACTTGAGATTGCTTAGTAGTCCTTGAGTAACAACCAAACAATGCTAGAGATCACGGATATCAAACGGCACCTAATATAGGTAACTATGTTAATATACCGGACCTAAATCGGAAGATCAGATAGAATGAGGCTCGTAAACCAAATGAGTAGGGGAACTCATGTAATATGGTTTAACAAGGCCTACATACTACAATGAAACCTAACCTAAGTGCTTACGACCCATTACGACCCGTTTAGGTAGCTTATGCTACTTTAACACGTCGTTCGCGTAAAACGCGTTCGGAATGCCTAACTAGTCCTATGATAAGTAAAATATGCCTTAACATGTCTAATATTGTTACCAAATCAGTTTAGATGCCAAAAGTTATGTTACATATGCTTAAAATGAATTTTGGCGTAAAAAGGGCATTTTGGTAATTTACCTAAGGCATATAAACTACCTATCATACAACTACTTAAACGAAGCGACCATAAGGTATAACCTCGGAAGGTTATTCCCTATATACTATGGTCACCTAATGTGTTTGGTCGGATCCTAATGATCGACCAAACGGGTCGGGTTCGAAAGTATAAGCGATTGTTTAGATCGCTTACCTTACGACCCTATATAAGCACTAAACTAAAAGTGACGAGCTAAGCATGTTAAAACATGCTTAACTAAGTTTAGAAAACAGGTTTGGTATCAAAACAAACGGTTTTGATACCTAAGAGTAGTTTGGTTACAAAACACGCAAGAATGCGCATTTTGGCCGAAACTACGGCTCGTCACTGAGCCTAGATAACGTGGTAATCAGTAGGTATAGTCACTAGGGACTATAACCATCGTGATTACGCTCACGTTATGAAGTTCAAACGAACTTCGGGTTGACCATAAACTGGTCAACGCAGAAAGTCAAACATAGTTTGACTTTCGGACTCGAAAAGCGATAAAAGAACGAAGGAACACTTACAAAGGGTCCCCACAAGATTCGAACCCGATTCACTCTCAGGTAGGAAGCATATACTTCCACTTAGAGAGTGTAGAATCAGATTCAAATGTGAGGGAAATGGGTAAGACAAGGTGGGTATTTATAGTGTTCGGACCACCGTTAGGATCGTTTCTCGTAACCCGTGATTGAATCACATCCCTACACTTGTTGGTAAGCTCATATGCAACATATTGGCCCCCCATAAGCAGGAAACAACACTTGGAATTGGATTGGGAGTGCTTAACAGCTGTTAACAACTGTTAAATTCAGTTAATCTGGTCTGGGAGACTGACGCGGGCCACGTAAAGGATCACCCTGGGCTTACGCGGGCCGCCTGGGTGTTCTGATCAGAAGAAAGTTTGTTGAAATGACAGTTTAGGTCCACGTTGGTGTTTAAGGCCATTTCCGACATGTTTAAGGCCCGTTAAGCCAACGTTAAGGCCCTAAAATGATGCCTAAACATTGTGGACATGAAACATGCTCAAAAATATGCCTGATGTTGGTTCGTTTGGTCATACGATCGCGATGTTCGCTTAATTACGACGGAATGCGCATAAGCGCGAAAAACGATCCAAATTGCGTGACGAATGGATTTCTCTCATGCCAAACACTAAAATAAAATATTTTAGTGCTTACATAAATTTTTGGATGTCCGGATGTATTCAGAACATAAGTTATGCCCGAAAGTGCAAACTTGTGCACTTTTTGACACTTTTAGTCCCTGAATGACCCAAAAGTTTATTTTAGCACACCGAACCCCTTAAAGCCTATTTCTAAGCTATGTAAAGGATATTTATGGTATGTTTAACTGATGGTCATGTTCCGGAATGTCTGTTACAGTTCAAATTGGCATACTTTCGCAGTTTGTCAAATTTAGTCCCTGTAAGCGAATTAACTTGATTTTGCCATACCAAAGCCTTCAAAACTTATTTCTAAGTTATGTAAAGGTTATTTAAGGTATGTTAAGCCTATTTCACTATTCCAGAGTGTTCTTTGCATTAAATGGTTATATTTACGCATCAGTACGCGTATAACCCTCCAGAAAGCGATTTAAAGCTTGAAATCGAACAAGAATTGATATGTGCAAATGATACACATATTTGTACAAATCCCAAGTATGAAATACAATATTTCATTGGTTTGGTATTTGTTTGATGGTCGCAGTGACCCAGGTGTCACAAGGGTTTATTAATTTAAATAGCAAAAATAAAGGGTAGACTAATTAAATGATTGGTTTAAATTACCTTTGTACCCTTTTATTCTTTTTATTCTTAATTTGTGATTCTTCTCATTTGAACTCTCCAATATATATATATATATATATATATATATATATATATATATATATATAAAACCAAATTCATAACATATAATGTAACATTTGTTTAATTAATAATCATACAAAAATGAATAAATAAGTACATGAGACACATCAAAATTGATTAAACATTATTTGGAAAAGATCTACCTGAACATATGGTGCAATTCACATAGCATATTAAGAAGTTGCAGTACCTTTGCCATTAACTACAAAACCCACACATATGTCATATGCTATATGAAGCAATAAGCCCAGCCTAAATCATTAACACTTGAAACTGGATATGCAGTTTTTAAAACACATTCAATTACTCAATCGAATACCATGAAACTCCTACATAAGCTAATCATACCTAAATCCAAAACCCTAGCTTCTGCCAAGACCAAAACTTCTTGAAAAAATATGTGGAGTCAGTTTTTAAGTTGAACCTATGGACAACTATATGAAATAATCCCAATTCCATATCCCTAATCAAAACCAATATCAAAAGGTTAATTAAAGCATTCAAAACTAACATCAAATAAAAAAATAATAAACCAAAAAAAGCGAACTAAAAAGCCAAAAAAAAGAACTACAAAATTTCAATTATTAACCCTAATTTTACAGGCGTCAATTCCTGAAACAGTGGATTTGAATGAAAGGGTTTACATGAAACCCGTAGAGAAAGAGAATAAAATTGGTGATTTCTTATGTATGAAGACGATGGAATGAGATATGGGGATTTGAAAAACATACCAGATCCATGAAACGCATCTGGGAAACAGATCTTATTTCATCATCATATGCTCCAATGTTTGAATGATACAAAACTAGAGGGAGATCCAATGCAGAACGCGAAGAAGATTGAAGATGACAACTTTGGAGGTGATTAAGTGTTTGATCAAAGAAGGGCCAAACCAAAAGCCAGATCACATGATGGTTGAATGGAGCAGAAGATTCAAAGAAGTAGGCGTGAATGATAAGATGTAAATTTTAGGGTTTGTAAATTCTGGTTAGTGGGTTATAAGGGATCCGATAACATAGTTGGGTTCCAATCGGGTGCTTCGTATTTGTGATAGATTTAGGCAGGAACATGTATTTGAGGTGAAACCAGAGGGTGAAACGTATCCCCCATTCGTTTATTTTATATATATATATATATATACTTAGTAACTGCTTGAGAATTTGCTTTTGTGATGATAAATTTATTCCACCATTTACACCTGTATTATATATATATATATATATATATATATATATATATATATATATATAATACAGGTGTAAATGGTGGAATAAATTTATCATCACAAAAGCAAATTCTCAAGCAGTTACTAAGTATTATAAGGAACTAGCTATTCAATATGAAAGAAGTTTAAAGTCTCCAATTCGAGATATCAAGGCCAGCGATGAAGATCAAGAGTATATTAAAAGATTTTTAGATTGCAAGTCTCCAGAAGATATTTTAAAATTAGTCAATGAAATTCGACAGTCTCCATCCCCTTCAAAACACTCATCCCCGGGGACTGAAGTTTTTCAAGATTCTCAAGACCCATTTGATATGATGTAAAAAAAATAAAAAAAATAATTATAATAATATTTTTTTATGCTTATCTATATATGCATATAAAGCAAATGGAAATGATGAGACTGCAATTCTTACTATGATAGTTTCTGGTTTTACTGGAATTTGAAAAGGCTGGTGGGATAAGTATCTCACAGAAGAAGAAAAGCATATAATTAAAAATGCTAAAAAAATAATTATTAAAACGGAAAATAATGTTCAAACACCAACTGAAACACCTGATATAATTAATACTCTAGTATTTGCAATAATCCAACATTTTATTGGAAATACAGATTGTCAAGAAAGAAATTCATTAATATTATTAAATTTGACATGCAGAAAATTACAAGATTTTAGATATATACTAAAAAAGTGGGGAACAGTGGGGAACCGACTCAAACGAACTCCGATTGGACTCATTCCAGCGGCATTGGAACTGGCTCGTCGAACCATAACTAGGATCTCTTAACCCTAAACCCTAAATCATAACCCTAAAACCCTAAATATATTAGGGTTTGGCTTTTAGGGTTTAACTTTAGGGTTTAGCTTTAGGGTTTAGTGTTTCGCTTTAGGGTTTAGCTTTAGGTTTAGCCTTTAGGGTTTAGCTTTTAGGGTTTATAGTTTAGATTTTACGGTTTATCTTAGGTTTTAGCCTTATTTTTTAGGTTTAGGGTTTAGAGTTTAGGAGTTAGTATTTAGGGTTTAGGGTTAAGAGATCCTAGTTAGGGTTCGACGAGCCGGTTCCAACGCCGCTGGAATGAGTCTAATCGGAGTTCGTTTGAGTCGGTTCCCCGCTGTTCCCCACTTTTTTAGTGTTCCCCAATGAACCTTCCCCTATATATATATATATATATATATATATATATATATATATATATATATATATATAATGAACTGGAATACAGGGTATGTTGATTCATTGAGAATTTTAAATGTTAATTTCGCTCTTCATTCACTCTTTTTTCATACCTTCACAAATTATCAAAAAGAACAAAACAAAATGCACAAAGCTTAGAAACTAATAACACACAAATAAAGGCAATCGAAGTAAACCTTAAAAAAAATTCGTCAACAACCACTGCAAAACAAAAAATCAAAGTACATACAAATTGAAATTCAGACGTTGAAGAAGATTAAACAAAGTCACCAATGAACAAAAACCTGAAGGATAACCAAAATCGCTAGACCAAAAAGCAAAAAAGAAAACCAACACAACAATCAGAATAAAATAAGTAATAAGCAAAAGAAATTGAATACATACCTAACAAAAGCGAAACCCCCAAAAAAACCCGCAATTGGTTCTGGTTCAGGTAACAATAGAAGTCATCATCTTTGCTCAGATCACCCCTCTCTGTCTCACTTTCCTTTCACTCTTCTCTTTCTTTCTTTATAAGTAGGCATAAATGGCCTAAATGGCCAGATTGCGAGATGTGGATTTAGTATGGCCGCGCCTATAGCCTCTTGCCATCGTGTGTACGCCACCGCACCATCTAGGGTCACCGGAACCCTAGCCGCCACGTCTGCAAACATTACCACCACCATGAGATTCCTTACTCTTGGTTCTGTTAATCGAGGCCTACCACGTTGTCACACCCCAACCGATGGCGGAAATATCGGGGCGTGGCACTGAGCGAAACAGATTGTTCACAAGAATCCATAATAACTATTAAGGTCATTATATTTAACGTTTCATGTCCCATACCATCAAACATATAAATCAAAATAGTCGTTACAAATACCAGTCTCATAAACACAACACAGTTCCGACAACTCAGATTTATTTAGTGAAGTTTCTAGAGTTCCTACTCGATTCAACAAGCATAGCATCTTATCAACCTAGCACATACGTTAAAATAAAGTCAATACATAAAATGTAAAGGTGAGTACACAAGTTTGGGTAGCATATAGTATAGCGAAAAGTGTTTACGCATAACCAGCATGTATCACGTAACGGGCGAAGCAAGTAACTATCAAAACTATGTTCACACTTAACCACAAGACTGCGTTGTAGAGTATGCGCAGCACATGTCTAGCAGACAAGTGAAGTAAAGCGATGTGATCCCTAGCAATCCCTGTCCACGACATGTGCTGATTTCAAACTATAGTACTATCGTTGCTAGAGGCGGTAGAGTGTAACACTGTCTAAGCATAGTACAAGCATTCAAAGTACACGTATAACAAGCGGGAGCGGTTAGTTTTGTAAAGTGTTTGCATTGTGTGTGTCGTTATGTTTTGATATAGAACGTATGTAACACCCAAAAGTGCGTTAAAAGAAAATGAGTTCGAGTATACTCAAAGTAGGTGTTTAACAAGTAACCACCACTTGATTGGATTGAAGGGAGCGCGTTGGAGTCAGCCTGAGCATAGAATAGTAGCGTAAGCGTTGAACAGTGCAGAACAGAGTGTCGAATGGTGGAGTGTTCGGATGATGATCCGAACGGATGTGTGCCTATTCGATCGGATGACCATTCGAACGGATGGCCATTCGGATGAGATGTGGGTGTTTGTAAATCGTTTTGAAAACTTTTGAAGTTTTTGTTGTAGCATTTAAACAATGTACAGTACAGATGCCAAGTCATCCGGTCGGATGGTCATCCGGACGGATGGCCATTTGATCGGATGGCTATTTGATTAGGAAACTAGTAGTTTGAAGTTTTGGTTAAATTGTTTTGAACAAGGAATATTATAAAGGACAAGCCACTTAGTCGAATGGTCATTCGATAGATGGTTATCCGATCGGATGGCTCCTCGAGTGGGCAACTGTCTTTTGAAAATTTCAAAATGATTTCTAAGTTCAAAAGTTTGAGTTTTTAACGGAGACGGTGTGATGATGTGTCAAACAACGGAAACACACCATGGTCCAACTCAGTCGATCGGATGGGAATCACCCCATTCAATCAGATTCACTGTTCCTGATGGGATTTCATGTCCAACCCGTTAATCGGTCATCTATTCGGTGGAAATCCGTTTTCAAGCCGGCTCTCAACTAGAAAGTGCATGGAGAGTCTGAATAAGTCCAGATGCCATCGGTTTTGAGTAATATGTTGAATAAAGTTTGAAGAAAAGTAGAAAACATTTGAAAAATGTTGAGATCTTGTTGTGATTCGTGTTGAATAGTGTGGAAATCATTTAGAGCTGGACCAATCTTGATGAGGTGACGTCACACAACAGTTTGCATACACAACCGAGTGTGAACCACCTTCAAGGAGTCGAAATCAGGTGATTTCATGAAGAAAATGTGTGATTTTGATGGAGAAGATGATGGAGAAGTGTGTAGTGATGATGAAAGTACAAGATTTGAGGAGAAACACTACGAAATAGCCTTAAATCATGGGAAATAGTGCTTGAAAGTGACTAGAGTGCGTGCTGGTCAGATGGAGATGTCACATCAGTGAACAGTAGTGTACGGGGTGCTATTTATAGTGTGAGAGGAGAAGTTAAGGCAGTGGAGAGAAGTGTCGAATGGGTGTTCGGTCGGATGGCTCGGATGGCCATCCGGACGGATGTCTATTCGGACAGCCATGTTGTGCGAGTTAGTTTTCCAACTTTCGTTTCGTGTGTTAAGCGTTGCGTTGCGTTTAAGCGAGTTGCGAGTAAGCGTTGCGTTGAGAGAACCACATAACATTAAATAAGTAATCACACAAATAACACACATAATACCTAAGATGCATAAAAGTAAATCTGCATTTCGAGTTGTGTTGAGTTTGCGTTGCGATAGCATTTAGTCAAATCAAGCGATAAAATGCGTGTAAAATGCGTTTAAATAGTATGTGTTGTAAACTGCGTTAAATGCGATAACTGCTTTTTGAATAAGCATTGTGAACGCGTTGTAAAATACAGTTTAAAATGTAGTTTAAACCCTTATCGATAATCGGAATCTTGGGAGTACAAGTAATTAAGCAAGAAATGACATATACAGGTAATGGCCTGAAAATTCGGGTTGTTACAGCCTCCCCTACTTTAGGGAATTTCGTCCTGAAGTTAAGGCGCAGGCGTAACGAAGAGATATGGGTATTTAGCTTTCATATCGATTTCGAGTTCCCAAGTGAACTCAGTGCCGCGTTTGCCTTCCCAGCGAACCTTCACTAAAGGAATGCAAGAGCGTCGGAGTTTCTTGGTCTATCGGTCCATGATTTCTACTGGCTTTTCCATAAAGTGTAGGGTTTCGTTAACTTGCAAATCCTCGAGAGGGACATGCAGGTTTTCTTTGGCTAGACACTTCTTGAGGTTCGAGACGTGGAAAGTCGGATGTACGTTGCTGAGTTCCTCTGGTAGTTCGAGTTGGTAGGCCACTTTGCCATACTTTCCAGAATCTTAAAGGGACCAACGTATCGAGGCACTAGCTTTCCTTTCTTGCCGAATCGGATCACCCCCTTCCAAGGTGAAACCTTTAGGAGTACGTGATCACCTACTTCAAACTCAAGGGGTTTGCGGCGTTTATTGGCGTAACTCTTTTGACGACTCGGCGCTTTCAAGAGATTGTCTCGTATCTGGAGGATCTTGTCAGTCGTTTCTTGTAATAACTCAAGACCGGTAATTTGCGCGTCTCTGATCTCGTGCCATACAATAGGAGATCGACATTTTCTTCCATATAATGCCTCAAAGGGTGCCATTTGAATAGTAGCATGATAACTGTTGTTATACGAGAATTCAACTAAAGGTAAATGCGAATCCCAATTACCACCAAAATCTATAATGCCTGAGTGAAGCATGTCTTCGAGGGTGCGAATCGTGCGTTCAGTCTGACCGTCGGTCTGGGGATGGAAAGCGGTACTGAGATTAAGAGTAGTACCGAGAGCAGATTGGAATGTCTCCTAGAGACGCGAAGTAAATCGACCAGCACGGTCAGAGATGATGTCACGAGGTGTCCCATGTCGACAAATGACTTCGTCGGTATAGATTCGTGCTAATCGTTCAACCTTATAATCTTCTCGTATCGGTAGAAAGTGAGCGGATTTCATAAGATGATCAACGATAACCCAAATGCTATCGTGACCTGATAGCGTGTGAGGGAGTTTCGTAATGAAGTCCATAGCTATACTCTCCCATTTCCACATCGGGATCTCGGGTTGTACGAGTAAGCTAGAGGGTCGTTGGTGTTCGGCCATAACTTTAGAGCAAGTTAGGCATTTCAAAACATAGAAGGCGATATCATTCTTCATTCCTGGCCACCAATACCTGGCACGGAGGTCCTGGTACATTTTGTAGGCACCTGGATGAATGGAATATTGAGATTTGTGGGCTTCAGTCAACAATATCTCCCAAAGGTTATTACGAGCGCGGATCCAAATGCGATCGAGGTAGTGAAAGATACCATTCGGTTTATTCACTAATTGGTTTTCGGTTCCAAGTATTCTTTCTTCCTTTAAGGTGTTCTAAAAAAAACAAGCGTGTTAAGCATCGCGAATGAGGGCTTTGAGGTCGTGTTAGGCTTGAACATTACGAACACTATGTAAATAGCTTCGTCGGCTAAGAGCATCGGCAACGACGTTTGCTTTTCCTAGGTGGTAGCGTATCTCACAATCGTAGTCGTTGAGAAGTTCAACCCATCTGCGTTGGCGCATATTCAGCTCTTTCTGGTTCAAGAGGTGTTGTAGGCTCTTATGGCCGGTGAAGACCGTACACTTAGTACCGTAAAGGTAGTGTCGCCAAATCTTTAACGCAAAAACAAATGCACCGACTTCGAGATCGTGGGTTGTGTAGTTCTTCTCATGGACTTTGAGCTGACGAGACGCGTACGCGATAACCTTGTCTCGTTACATAAGAACACAACCAAGACCTAGATTAGAGGCATCGCAATAGACTACAAAGTCGTCGTTTCCATCGGGCAGCGCGAGTATGGGAGCGTCGCAAAGCATAAGCTTAAGAGTTTGAAATGCATCCTCTTGTTCGGTTCCCCACACAAAAGTCTTGTCTTTATGCGTAAGAGAGATGAGAGGAACAACGATTTTGGAGAAATCAGCAATAAATCGACGGTAATAACCCGCCAATCCGAGAAAAGAACGAATTTTGGATGGGGTTTTTGGTGTAATCCAACTCTTAACTACTTCAATCTTTGCGGGATCGACATGAATACCTTGACTGTTGACGATGTGACCGAGGAATTGAACCTCCTTGAGCCAAAATTCACACTTGGAGAACTTGGCATAGAGGCGATTCCCTTGGAGAAGTACGAGAACCAAATGAAGATGTTGCGCATGTTCGGCTTTCGACTTTGAATAGATAAGGATATCATCGATAAACACGATGATGAAGCAGTCGAGAAAGGGTTTACACACACGATTCATCAAATCCATGAAAACCGTGGGTGCTTGGTAAGACCAAAGGGCATGACTGTAACGCCCTGCTTTCTGAAACTTTCATCTTTTGGCAAGTCTAGTCCCTGTAATATTTAAATGATGCTTATTTGAGACTTAACTATGATAAACTACGTGAAACTTTTACTTTATGATGCTTTTATGATACTTTATGCGTGAATCTTGAAACTATACTAGACTCTTATGAATCTTGACTCTTTTGTGATACTTAGATCTTAACTCATGTGAATCTTGACTCTTGTGAAACTTGACTCTTAAGATACCAGACTCTTATGGTACTTTGAAACTCGAATCTTGAAACTTGACACATATTATGCTTGATACTATTGAAACAAGAAACTTTGATACTTTGTTAAACTAGAGACTTGATACTTATGGAAGGAGAAACTTTATTGAACGAGAAACTTTGATTCCTTGTTGAACGAGAAACTTTGATTCTTATTGAATGAGAAACTTTTATACTTGATACTTGATACTTATTGTATGATAAACTAGTGTGAACGCAGACTTGACACATGGAAACTCTTGTGTTATTTATATAAAATTATCATGTAATGGTTACTCACAATAATACGCAACGCTTATTCTAGCTCGCAAACCGAATCAAAATTGGAAAACTAGCAAACGGGTCTTGGCTGTCCGAATGGACACCCGATCGGATGACCATCCGATTGGGTGACCATCTGATCCCTCACACTTGCACCGCCCTAGCTGTCATTGTCAGCTATAAATAGGGCTGTTCACCCTCATTCTCACAACTTTGCCTCTGTCATCCGACCACACACACTCTTAAGCACTTTTCTCGAGATTCAAGCTCAATCCGTAAGTATTTCTTCTAGATTCTTGTACAACTTTAGTCATTTAACACTTCTACACAAGGTTCTTCATCAAAACCACACGAACACTCAAAGTTTTTCATGAAAACCAACTGTTTAGGGCCTTTTGAAGGTGTTCTTCCACTCAATGGTTTGTACGACCTGTTGTGGAGCATTATCGGCCTCAGATCTAACAGATTTTCAAAGTGTTTTAACAAAATCTAAGGAAAAGTCACACTTTTACACCAGATCTGACGTAATTTCTTCTGTTTTTGGCTCAGATCTGATGAACATCATGTTTTACACTTGATTCCCGAGCTTTTCTTCAACTTTTACATGAAACATGGGTGAAATCAGACTTGAACAGACTTTCGACTCGTATTTTAGTCAAAGCCGGCTTGAGAACTGAACTTCACCGGAAAACGGGTAGTTTGACGAGTTCGAACATGAAACACACCGAAAACAGTTCGTCGGTTCGAGAAGGGGTGGTTACCAGCCGAATGTGTGAGCTGGGTTTGGTACGTTTACGTTGTTTGATGCGTCATTACACCATCCCCGCTAACTCGAAACTTAGAAACTTCACAAAAACTTCCCTCACTGATCGTCTGTCCGGATGGCCATCCGTCCAGATGATCTGACTATGTTACACTTGTTTATTTTTACAAGACACTATGATCTCAACACTTGAAACATTATTAGTTCGCAAACACACACTGTTTGAATGGCCATCCGTTCGAATGGTCATCCATCCAGATGACCATCCGATCGGATGAAGTCCATCTGTTCGAATGGTCATCCGACCGGATGACCATCTGCTCAGGTATACCATCAGACACTTATTCTTGATTTTAGCACTGTTCGACACTCTGTTTCCCAACCGGGCCAGCTCTTAGAGGACTTATGCTCTGTTCCCCGCACGCAGGCTGATCCAGCGCTCCCTTCGATCCAATCTATTCAGCGTTTGGTTAATAGCACCCGTTGTGAGTATACTCGATCCCTCTTTGTTTTAAACCCTTTTGGGATGCAACATGTATTCTATTATCAAGACACTTGACACTTGAAACTTGAAACTATTTGAAACATACTCTATCCTCGTTAAACATGAAACTTGAAACTTGATTCTTGAGACTTTTATGCTATGTGAACGTTTAATCCTTGTGTGTAACTTGAAACTATTTGAAACATACTCTATCCTCGTTAAACATGAAACTTGAAACTTGATTCTTGAGACTTTTATGCTATGTGAACGTTTAATCCTTGTGTGTAGTTCCGCCTTAACAATGGTAGCGCTATAGGGGTAATGCACCTTCCTGTTAGTCTTTGGGGTTTTGTTAGGATGGGACATTTAACCTCCCATTAGTCTTTGGGAAAGGCATTTTAACGCATTGGAAACTTGGGCTATCACTTGGACTGCGTAAACTAGCATGGTGAAACTTATTTTATATGTTTACATGATGGATATGAGTTTTTAAACTATTATGCTACGTATTCAAACTTGTATACTCGCCAACATTTTTGTTGATAGTATTTTAATACATGTTGCAGGTTGATAGTAGCTAAGGAAATCAGGAAACAAGCTAGGATGATGCTTAGAAACTCATCTTAGTTAATCAAGAAATTTTTAACATTATTTGAAGCATGATGTAATTTGATACTTTATGTGGTTGTGGACCGTGTTGACTTTTAGACAATATTATGAAATTAATTAATCATTATTGAAACATCTAGTGTTGTGGCATCTCTTGAGCAATCTGGTTCATTTAGTGCCACCTCTCGATGTTTCCG
Source organism: Helianthus tuberosus (assembly GCA_030545235.1). Lineage (NCBI taxonomy): Eukaryota > Viridiplantae > Streptophyta > Magnoliopsida > Asterales > Asteraceae > Helianthus > Helianthus tuberosus. The sequence goes on along the minus strand of JARYGA010014147.1, from coordinate 26,943 downwards.
CCATCGGTTGGGGTGTGACAGATTGGTATCAGAGCCATAACTATAAGAAATTAGGAAAAGTAGGAATGCTTTGCCTAGTCTATAGTTCTAGGAAACTTGACTCTTACGTGTTGTTTAAGACTTATGCATTCTACTGTAACTTGCTTCCTAGCAACGCTTTCCTATTAAACATTACATGCCTTTCCTAAGGCTAACACAATACACACTTGGATGCTTTGAAAACACTGCTAAGTCTTTTGATAAGTACCGACACTATTAGGGTACGATGTTGTCAAGTTAGAGGTGAAACTCACATCTTGATAACTAGTCCCACTCTTTGATTTTCAGTCGCGCCAAAGTCTCGAAATTTTCCAATCAATTAAGGACGTGTAGTGACCGTAAGGACAAATATCGTAGGCCTAACATCGATTACGTATTTGTCTAAGTAAGCCAAGGCACGTATCTTAATTCGAAAGGGGTTCGATTTACTTTGGTTAGTCAACGTTTCTCTACCCGGAACAATCCTATGTTTTATGAGCCTATCATTTTTTTATTTTTACCTGTGGTTTTATACTTGATACTTTGTTCGTTTCGAAACTTTTACACGAATCGCACGTGCCTCCGCAATCTAAAACATTAATAATCTCTCGGTATCGAACTAAATTTATGATGTTTTATTCATTCGTATCATACTACGTGGAAACTTGATTAAACTATGTGAAACATGCTGAACGTTATGCTATGTGAAGCAATATGGTGAAACATGTTGAACGTTATACTATGTGAAATAACTTAATCAAACTATGTGAAACATGTTGAACGTATTATGCTATTAAACAATGTGAGACTTGTTGAACGTTCTGTGATGTGTGAAACAACTAGAGTCTTTTATACAAACGTGTGAAACTTTATGCTATAATACGTGAGTCATTATGATCGAGTCTCACCCGACCCTTATTTTGACTCTTTAGATGTCGTCAAGTCGTCTCTCCAACCCACACAAGAGGTCAAAAGCCAACACTCAGAAAAAGATGATGTCTTTTATGGCCGACCAGATTGCACGCATTGTTCCCAAGATTGTCACTGAAATCCAGGGATCAAACACTCCTCCCTCCTCTGTTGACTCTAAAGCAGACAAACCAAATCCTGTGAGCTTCAGTTACAAACACTTTGTCTCTTGCAACCCTAAGCCTTTCACGGGCAGCGATGGGGTGACTGCAATGTTGGAGTGCTTTGACAGCATCGAAGTTACCTTCATCAACAGTGAATGTCCTGAGCATCTAAAGACTAGGAGTGCAACTGGCGTGTTTCAAGGAAGAGCTCTGGAATGGTGGACGAACGAGAGAAACATCCGCTCCAATGAAGAAGCTTACGCTTTACCTTGGGCAGAGGTTAGGGAAATGATGATGCTTGAATTCTGCCCTCCGCATGAGCAGCAGAAACTTGAGGATGAATTCTGGCATTTGAAACAAGTTGGAGATGACAATCTGGCGTATACTACCCGTTTTAAGCAACTTAGCATCATTGTACCACACTTGGTGTCTACTCAGCTCAACTCAGCTCTATTGAGGAAGTCTATCGTCTTGCAGCAAGTCTGAACAACAATCATGTAAGGACTCTCAAAATTTTCCTAAAAATACCCGTAAGTATAAACCCGGACCCCTGAAACCTTACCCTACATCAAAAATCAAGAAAAACAAAATCTTGGTTCTCAGGCGGGCCACGTAAGAGACAAGGGATATCTTACGCGGGCCGCGTAAAACTTGTGTTGACCGGATAAGTGTTCCGGATCCACGTAGCGACCACCTGGCTAACCTATAAATAGCCCGTCACTTGCACAGTCCACTGGTGTCGAAACAAACTTTCAAAAACGAAAGTATATCACTCTGAGGTCGAAATTTCATATATAATTAGTGAGGCGCTGCTCCGATACCAGGTATTAACTCGATCGCTGCTACGATTCAATGTCCGGTCGATTAAACTATGCAATGGATGTTTAAGTGCTGCCCACATTAGGGTTTATGCTTTGTCATTCGTCGTTAAATCGATGGATGTTTAAGTATCACACTTTGTCATTCGTTGTGAAGGTTTTAATCTCGTGAGTTATCGTAAATGCTGTATTAGTTACTAACCGAGTTCGTGTGCATGTTATTAAATTTAGGTTAAAAGGCTAATCAGTAGACTAGACTCTATCCGTGTTAAATCTGCAATGTGAGTCATTCTCTTTTTATTCAAAGTGCTTTATAAATTCTTAAATATTTTCAAAGTTATAATTACAGTGATTAAGTATATGTAATCACCAAATTACAGCCAGTATGTGGGGTTTTGTATATATTACTTGATAATCGTCACCATTGGGGCAGCCAATGGGGGATATGACCATAGTCACAGAAACGAGTCGAGTGACAAATACTGTGGGTAGTTGGTTGATATCAGAAACTTTGTAATCTCTCTTAATACTGTAAATTATAACAAATGTGTCGTTTTAAAAAATAGAATGATTCACCAGTATTTCCCGCTGACAAAATCTTTTTCAAACATGTTTCAGGTGATCTGTTGTGATTCAGGAAAAGTGCCGTGAAGCACTGCAAGCTTAAGAAAGTGGCTCATTATAAATTAAAGAAACATGTTTTGTAAAATAAAGATTTCTCCGTGAAATCATATGATTGTAAATTCCCGGGGTTTTATCCCGAGTTGTGAAATGAAATAATCAGAAAATTTCAGCTTTAAAAAGATCCTGATGAAAACTTCCGCTGTCAACTTAATTAAATAAATACCACGGGATTTTCTGTCCCGCGGCTCCTGAAACGGGTCAAACCGGGTCGGGGCCGTGACAGAAAAAGGTGGTATCAGAGCCACTGAGTTAAGCTAATTAAGTATTTAGAAATACTTAATTTTTTTTTCCTGATTACCATTATGTGATTATGTGTTTTATTAACTGACTATTTGTTAATTACAGTATGGGTAAGCAAAAGCTTTCAAACATCTATCTTAAATTAGATAGGTCATCCAACGAGAAGGGAAGTTCATCCCAAACCAAATCCTTAAATCACTCTGTAATTCCTGAAGAAGGAATATTTGTGTGAAAGGCACAATATGAGAAACCACTTTCTCCTAATAAAAGAAGTTTGATTTTTAAGAAAAGTTAGGAGAAAATAAAGAAATTTCGAGAAAAGAATGTTAAACAGGAAACCCAGGAATTAACCAGTAAATCACCTTGGGAAGACAAGTTAGATGAAAAATGGGCGGATCTCTATATGCTAGCCACTGTAGCAGTAAATGCAAATCTTTAAATACTTTGACTTAAGTTTTAGCAACCTTATCACCTACAAGCCAGAAATATTATCCAGTAAAATAAATAAGTTACAGTAAACCCTGGTGTGTTTTAATTTTAATTATCTTTGTGTTAAATCAGTCACACGGTATGAAATAATATTTAAAAGTTAATTATGAAATTTTGTTATAAAATTTTTAACTTAGTAAAATTTTGTATTTTGCATATGTGCTAAACAGCATGAGTGACTTGTCTGAAGCCCTTCAGAATTTAAATCTCTATCCGGTAAAAATAGAGGTTTCCAGATATTTCAATAGGTATATACCAGATATAGAAGAACCTATAGAATTCAATGCTCCACCTCCGGAGAAACCCAAGCCCAAGAAAAGAAGAAGATTGGTAGGATGGAGGCATGTGCATAGGAGAAAACCCGCCAATAGAAAGATTCCTAAAATAGAAAATCCCTTAGACAAAGGGAAGGGGATTGAAGACGGGGAAGATTCTAAGCAGATGGAAATACAGTTTGGGGAATATTCTAGGCAGATGGAAATGGAGTATGGTGAAGGTTCTAGACAAACCAAGAGGAAAATTGGGGAAAGCTCTAAGCAAACCCAGGAAATGTCATTGCAGGAGGAGCTAGATTTTATATTGGCAAGCTGTGATACTATTAAGCATGTCAATGAAAATGTTTTTACTCATCCTATTGAAACCCAACTTCCAATGAATTTGGAACCAGCAATCCCAGAACCTATAATCCACACCCAACCTTTAGGAATGGACGAGTGGTGGACTAATGATTGGCAGTTCCAAAACCTTCTCAACAGTCCTTATTCCTTTCTCCCTCAGTTTGATCCAGAACCTTTACCAAATCCACCGATGAGTAATGAGAATATGGCTGAACTCCGCCATTTTGGCGAAGAGCTGATGGATGCTGGGAATAGGATCCGAGAGATTGGGGGACAAATCTAATGGAAATATGATGAAAGGGAACATCGTTATTAAAAATGCAAGTTGACGAGGGAAAAAGGAGTTATGAATCTATGTTTGTATAATAACAATAATAGTAATAAAACTCAGTATGTGTAAAATAACCAATAAAACGGTTGTAAGACAAAAATGTATATGGAAGCATAATATAATCTATAAAACAAATGAAAATTTAGAAATTTTTGGTTGTATATTTGTTTATGTGATTATGTGCGATTAATTGTTATATTGGATTGTTTCTTATTCTATACTAATTATTTTTTTATAAATTAATTATCAGATGGCAAACATTGGTAATGAACCAATAAATGAAGTAAATCAATCTGAGCAAAATCAGGAAGAGCAATTGTTAAATAGGCAAGATATCGAGGATATCGTTGCTTAAGGAATAGCCAATGCTATTCCAGCAATCATTGCTGCTGCCCAGAAACCTGTTAAACCTCAATCCATCATTCCTAGTAAACGTACACAAGGCGACAATTTTAGTAATAGTATAAACGGAGGCGGTAATCATCTTAATAACAATAATGATCTGCAAGCCCAAATTTTTAAGAAAATGAAAGCTGCAACACCTGGTTGCACTTACAAAGAATTCCTTGCCTGTAAACCAACTAAGTTTGCAGGTAACGAAGGGGCTATTGCAGCACTGCGTTGGTTAGAGAAAACTGAGGCAGTGATCACCATAAGTAAATGTGCTGAGGAAGATCAAGTTATGTATGCGTCAAATCTTTTTAAAGAAGGGGCGTTAGAATGGTGGAATACAGTTTTACAAGCTAAAAGAAGGATCGAGGCATATGCCATGAACTGGGAAGAATTTAAGAGTCTTGTAGAAAGAAAATTCTGTCTCGAGTATGAAAAAGATCAAATGGCAAATAAATTCCTGACCCATCGGATGGTGAATGTGGACTGTCAAGGATATACTTCGACATTCTTCGAATATGCTAGAGTGGTACCAACGTTGGCTTCGCCAGAGCCGGTACTGATTTCTCGCTATATTTGTGGATTAATTAGTGAAATCCGTAATATCGTTAAAGCTGCGAGACCTTGCACTATTGACGATGCGGTAGAATTAGCTAATACCCTCACTGACGAACTGGTACGCACAAGAGATGAAAACAAGAAGAAGGAACTGGCTCAAAAAATTTCCCAAGGATTTCGTGTGGGTAATAGTAGTAACTTCAAGAAAAGAGGAACATGGCAATCCTCAACTCCTCAGTTCTGCAGGAATTGCAAAAAGAAACATTATGGAAGATGCAATATAACCTGTAACTTTTGCAAAACTGTAGGACATCGTGAAGAAAACTGCAGAAAGAAAACCATAATCTGCTTTAACTGTGGAGAAGCGGGGCATTTTAAAACAGAATGTCCTAAATTGGCCAAACCAGCAGACAACAAAACCAAGGCGACCGACGGAGCTACTAAGAAGAATGTCAGAGCATTCCAGCTAACCACTCAAGAAGCAGAACTCATTCCAGATGTGATAGCTGGTACGTTCTTAGTACACAACATTTATGCAAAAGTATTATTTGACTTTGGTGCAAACCAAAGTTTTATCAATACTTCATTCGGCCAAGCTCTTAATTTACCCTTAACCAACATTAGGCATATTTTTACAGTCAAAACCGCAGATGGGAGTTCAGTTAAAATAGATCAGGTTTTGCAAAAGGTAGAAATAGAACTTTCAGGTCATAAATTCTCTGCAAACCTGTTACCTATGAAATTAGCTGAATTCGATGTTGTGTTAGGAATGGATTGGTTAATAGCCAACCATGCTCGAATCCTTTGTGATAATAACTCTATAGAAATTCAGGCACCTACCGGAGAAGTAATCATGATTACAGGAAATCAACCACGTAAACCCATGAAGTTCATATCAGTAATGAAAGTTGCTAGTTATGAACGAAAGCAAGGAATAGTATATATGATTTCAGTAATCATTAGTACTAAGGGTAAAGAACTTAAGGAGATTCCTGTAGTCTCAGAATATCTAGATGTATTCCCAGAAGAATTACCAGGATTACCACCAGATAGGGAGGTAGAATTTAGAATTCATCTAATTCCCGGAACTACACCGATAGCCAAGGCACCTTATCGGTTAGCTCTTACAGAATTGTTAGAACTGAAAAAGCAATTAGATGAATTACTAAGTAAAGGATTCATACAACCTAGCTCATCCCCTTGGGGAGCACCAGTATTGTTTGTGAAAAAGAAGGATGGTTCGATGAGAATGTGTATCGATTATAGAGAATTGGATAAGGTTACCATTAAGAATCGATACCCATTACCTAGGATTGATGATCTTTTTGATCAACTTCAAGGAGCTAGATATTTTTCTAAGATCGACTTACGCTCCAGATATCATCAATTAAAGGTACAAGAAGAAGACATACCTAAAACTGCTTTCAGAACTAGGTATGGTCATTACGAGTTTACAGTCATGCCCTTCGGACTAACAAATGCACCTGCTGCATTTATGGACATGATGAATAGAATCTGTAAACCGTATTTGGATAAATTTGTAATTGTCTTCATCGACGATATACTTATTTATTCCAAAAGTCAGACAGAACATGGTGAGCACTTGCATACACTCTTAACTTTGTTAAGAAAAGAAAAGCTTTATGCCAAATTCTCGAAGTGTGAATTTTGGCTACAAGAAGTGCAATTCCTAGGACACATGGTAAATCATGAAGGTATTCATGTAGATCCTTCTAAAATAGAAGCAATTACAAAATGGAAGGTTCCGCAATCTGCAATGGAAATTAGAAGTTTTATAGGTTTAGATGGATATTATAGACGGTTTATTAAGGATTTTTCCAAAATAGCTGTACCATTAACTAAGCTAACCTGTAAAGCAGTTAAGTTTGAATGGGGACCTAAACAAGAAGAAGCCTTTAAAATCTTGAAACAGAAATTAACCAATGCTCCAATCTTAGCCTTACTAGAAGGAACTGAAGATTTTGAAGTATATTGTGATGCTTCAAAACTAGGATTAGGATGTGTGCTTATGCAACGCAAGAAAGTAATTGCGTATGCTTCAAGGCAATTGAAAAAGCACGAAGAAAACTATACGACTCATGATTTAGAATTAGGAGCCGTAATTTTTGCCCTTAAGATTTGGAGACATTATCTGTACGGAAGTAAATTTACTGTCTATACGGATCATAAAAGTTTAAGATATATATTTGGGCAAAAAAGAGTTAAACATGAGACAAAGGAGATGGATGGAAATCCTGAGTGATTACGATTGTGATATTCAGTATCACGAAGGAAAGGCAAATGTAGTTGCTGATGCCTTAAGTCGTAAGTATTGTGAAAAACAAAAGCGAGTTCGTGCTCTCAGATTAAATCTACAATTATATTTAATGGAACAATTGAAGAATATTCAAGAAACAACAATCAAGGATGATGCTGAAGGAATGAAGGGACGAATAAAAGAATTAGAGCAAGGAGCTGATGGAATTTGGAGATTCCACAAAAGTAGAATTTGGGTACCTAAACAAAGAGAATTAAGAAATAAGATTTTAGAAGAAGCCCATAAATCTAGGTATACAATGCACCCAGGAAACAATAAAATGTACAAAGATTTAAGAAATAACTTTTGGTGGATAGGAATGAAAAAGGATATAGCTCGATATATTTCAAAATGTCTTACTTGTTCACAAGTAAAAGCTGAACATCAGAAACCTTCAGGTCTACTACAACAACTAGAAATGCCTGTATGGAAATGGGAACTCATAACAATGGATTTTGTTACTAAGTTGCCCAAAACCAGAAAAGGTAATGATGCGATTTGGGTAATTGTAGATCGATTAACCAAATCAGCTCACTTTCTACCTATGAAGGAAACCTTTAGCATGGAAAGATTGGCAAAGTTGTATGTAGATGAAGTTGTATCCTTACATGGAGTTCCACTCTCCATTGTTTCGGATCGGGATAGTCGTTTCACTTCCCATTTTTGGAAAAGTTTCCAAGAAGAAATGGGAACTCGACTAAATTTAAGTACGGCATATCATCCTCAAATAGACGGACAAAGTGAAAGAACAATCCAAACTCTGGAAGACATGCTCCGAGCATGTGTAATAGATTTTGGTGGAAACTGGGATGACCACTTGCCATTAATTGAATTCTCCTATAACAATAGTTATCATTCAAGTATTGAAACTGCCCCATTTGAAGCATTATATGGATGGTAGTGCAGAACTCCAGTTTGTTGGGCAGAAATAGGAGAAAGTCAATTTTCAGGACCGGAGATTGTGCAAGAAACTACTGACAAAATCACACAGATTAAGAAAGATTAAAGACGGCTCAAGATCATCAGAAGAGTTATGCAGACAATAGACGTAAGCCATTAGAATTCCAAATAGGAGATAAAGTATTATTAAAAGTTTCACCTTGGAAAGGAGTAGTCCGATTCGGTAAGAAAGGAAAGCTAAGTCCAAGATACGTAGGACCATTTCCAGTAATCCAACGTATATGACTAGTTGCTTATCGTTTACAACTACCAGAAGAGTTAGCTGGAGTACATGATGTATTTCATGTTTCCAATCTCAAGAAATGTTTATCAGACGAATCTTTGGTAATACCTCTCCAAGATATAGAGGTAAACAAAAAGTTAAAATTTGTTGAGAAACCTCTTCAAATAGAAGACAGAAAGGTGAAATTTCTCAAGCACAAACGGTTAGTACTTGTCAAAGTCAAGTGGGATTCAAAGAGAGGACCTGAATACACTTAGGAGCTGGAATCAGAGATGAAGCGAAATTATCCTCACTTATTCCAATGAATCTCGAGGACGAGATTCTAAATAAGGTGGGTAGAATGTAAGGACTCCAAAAATTTTCCTAAAAATACCCGTAAGTATAAACCCGGACCCCTGAAACCTTACCCTACATTAAAAATCAAGAAAAACAAAATCTTGGTTCTCAGGCGGGCCGCGTAAGAGACAAGGGATATCTTACACGGGCCACGTCAAACTTGTGTTGACCGGATAAGTGTTCCGGATCCACGTAGCGACCACCTGGCTAACCTACTGATGACCAATCAAGGCTAGTCGTAGACTGGACGGCTGCGCGGGCCGCGTAAAGGCAAGCCGAAGGCTTACGCGGGCCGCGTGAGGTCTTAATTTCACCTATAAATAGCCCATCACTTGCACAGTCCACTGGTGTCGAAACAAACTTTCAAAAATGAAAGTATATCACTATGAGGTCGAAATTTCATATATAATTAGTGAGGCGCTGCTCCGATACCGGGTATTAACTCGATCGCTGCTACGATTCAATGTCCGATCGATTAAACTATCCAATGGATGTTTAAGTGCTGCCCACATTAGGGTTTATGCTTTGTCATTCGTCGTTAAATCGATGGATGTTTAAGTATCGCACTTTGTCATTCGTTGTGAAGGATTTAATCTCGTGAGTTATCGTAAATGCTGTATTGGTTACTAACCGAGTTCGTGTGCATGTTATTAAATTTAGGTTAAAAGGCTAATCAGTAGACTAGACTCTATCCGTGTTAAATCTGCAATGTGAGTCATTCTCTTTTTATTCAAAGTACTTTATAAATTCTTAAATAGTTTCAAAGTTATAATTACAGTGATTAAGTATATGTAATCACCAAATTACAGCCAGTATGTGGGGTTTTGTATACATTACTTGATAATCGTCACCATTGGGGCAGCCAATGGGGGATATGACCATAGTCACAGAAACGAGTCGAGTGACAAATACTGTGGGTAGTTGGTTGATATCAGAAACATTGCAATCTCTCTTAATACTGTAAATTATAACAAATATGTCGTTTTAATAAATAGAATGATTCACCAGTATTTCCCGCTGACAAAACCTTTTTCAAACATGTTTCAGGTGATCTGTTGTGATTTAGGAAAAGTGCCATGAAGCACTGCAAGCTTAAGAAAGTGGCTCATTATAAAATAAAGAAACATGTTTTGTAAAATAAAGATTTCTCCGTGAAATCATATGATTGTAAATTCCCGGGGTTTTATCCCGAGTTGTGAAATGAAATAATCAGAAAATTTCAGCTTTAAAAAGATCCTGATGAAAACTTTCGCTGTCAACTTAATTAAATAAATACCACGGGATTTTCTGTCCCGCGGCTCCTGAAACGGGTCAAACCGGGTCGGGGGCCGTGACAAATCGTGTTCATGATAAACAGTCTGGAAACTCTTCTCCATCAAAACTTGCTAACCATATTACTCAGCAGCCAAGTGGCAGCAAGAACAAGAAACGAAAGTCTCAGGTTTCTAGCTGCAATGCAATTGTCCCTGCTGCAAATGCAAACCCTACTGGCAATGCTATTGTGCCTGCTGCTGCTAACCCTCCTGCTGCTAAAAACACCAAGAAGTCATACATGGGGATTCATCCCAAGTGTGCCACTTGCAACTATCATCATCCTGTTGGCGCTGCATGTCACCTGTGCACTAACTGCAATAGCTATGGTCATACCGCTCCTTACTGCCATCAAGTCAATCAAGCTCAGCAAGTAGCTCCAGCTCTACCAGCTCCTCAGCAGAATCCTAGACCAGCAAACAACATGAAGGCATGCTACAAATGTGGAGACACTACTCATCTCTGTCCCAGTGTCCCCAGCTGAACCAGGAGCAACAGCAAGCCGCTCGAGGATGAGCGTTCAACATCAATGCGAACCGGGCTCGTAACGACAATGATGTCGTTAATGGTACGTTCCTTATTAATAATCTTTACACTTCGATACTATTTGATACTGGTGCCGACAGAAGCTTTGTGTCCGAATTTGAATCTTTGTTAAACTGTGCACGCTCTAAACTACCTAAGTCGTTCTCTGTTGAGATTGCCGATGGTAAGTCTATTCGAGTTGATTCTATCCTTCATGATTGTTCCCTGACTCTTAACAATCACGTTTTCACTATTGACCTCATACCCATGCAATTGGGTAGTTTTGATATCATCATTGGCATGGATTGGTTGCGTAAGAACCATGCTGAAATCGCTTGTCATGAGAAGTACGTTTGTTTACCTCTCCCATCCGGTGATACTTTGCACGTCTATAGAGACCCACCTTCTAGAGGACTGAAGTTGATGTCATGCACTCAAGCGAACAAATGCTTACGTAAGCAGTACTTTGCCATCTTGGCCACATAGTGGAGAAAAGGGCAAGGGAAAGTGAGACATCTGTGCCTCCACGGCCATCGTACAAATACCAAATCAATGAAATGTTGTATTTCATACTTGGGATTTGTATAAATATGTGTATCATTTGCACATATCAACTCTTGTTCGATTTCGGGCTCTAAATCGCTTTCTGGAAGGTTATACGCGCACTGATGCGTAAATATAACCAGTTTAATGCAACAAACACTCTGGGATAGTGACATAGGCTTAACATACCTTAAATAACCTTTACATAACTTAGAAATAAGTTTTGCAGGGTTTGGTGTGGCGAAATCAAGTTTATTCGCTTACAGGGACTAATTTCGACAAACTGCGAAAGTATGCCGATTTGTACTGTAACGAACATTGTAGAACATGACCATAAGTTAAACATACCCTAAATATCCTTTACATAGCTTAGAAATAGGCTTTGAGGGGTTCGGTGTGTTAAAATAAACTTTTTGGTCATTCAGGGACTAAAAGCGTCAAAAGTGCATAAGTTTGCATTTTCGCGCATATCTTACGTTCTGAATACATCCGGACATCCAAAAATTTATGTAATCATTAAAATATTTTATTTTAGTGATTGGCATGATAAAATTCCATTCGTCACGTAATTTGGATCGTTTTTGCGTTCGTTACGACTTCCGTCGTAATTAACCAAACAACGCAACCGTACGACCAAATGAACCGACATCCGAGATATTTTTGAGCATTTTTCGAGTTCCCTATACTTTAACTTCATTTTAGAGCCTTGAAATGAGGTTAACGGGGCTTAAATGTGTCAAAAATTAGCCGAAATGCAAGATTCTGAAGTTCAGGGACCAAAATTGTCATTCTGCCATAGTTATCTTACGAAGGGACCAAAATGAAAAATCTAAATTACAGCTTGTTCCAGCTGTTCCCCTCATTTGCACATGGTTTTAATGAAATTATAGGCTCCCATGGTTTCACAAAACCATGGGCACATGTGTACGGATGAGATCGAAGCTCGTTTTACGATGAACGATCCTAGCGGTTCTAGTTTTCCTATAAATAGCTATCCCCTTTCACTTGAAAAACCCACATTGATCTAATTTTGGCTCTCTAAGTTGAAGTTTATGCTTCATACCTGAGAGTAAATCGGATCAAAGCTGGCGGGGACCTTTCGTAAGTATTCTTTCGTTCTTTTATCGCTTTTCGAGTCTGAAAGTCAAACTGTGTTTGACTTTCTGCATTGACTAGTTTATGGTCAAATGCGAAGTTCATTTGAACTTCATAACGTGAGCGTAATCACGATGGTTATTGTCCCTAGTGACTATACCTACTGATTACCACGTTATCTAGGTGTAGTGACGAGTCGTAGTTTCGGCCAAAATGCGCATTCTTGCGTGTTTTGTAACCAAACTACTTATAGGTATCAAAACTGTTTCTTTTGATACCAAATCTATTTTCTAAATTTGTTAAACATGTTTTAACATGTTTAACTCATCACGTTTTAGATTAGTGCTTGTGTAGAGTCGTAAGTCAAGCGGACTAAACACCCGCTTAGACTTTAGAACACGACCTGTTTGGTCGATCATTAGGATCCGACCAAACATGTTTAGTGACCATAGTTGCATAGGGAATAACCTTCCAGGGTTATACCTTATGGTCACTTAGGTTTAATTAGTTGTATGATAGGTAGTTTATATGCCTTAGGTAAATGACCAAAATGCCCTTTTCATGCATAATTGGTAATTAAGCATATGTAACACAAACGTTTGTCACTTAATTGATTATGCAACATATTTAATCATGTTTAGGCATATAATACTTGTCATAGGACTAGTTAGACGTCTCGAACGCGCTTTTGCGCGAACGACACGTTAAAGTAGCTTAAGCTACCTTAATGGGTCACAATGGGTCGAAAGCACTTAGGTTAGGTTTCAATTTAGAACGTAGACTTTGTTAAACCATGTCATATGAGTTCCAATACTCATTTGGTTTACAAAACCTCATCCTATCCGATCTTCCGACTTAGGTCCGGTTTATTTATATAGTTATTAGATTGCCGATTGATTCCGTGCTCCCTCTAGCTTTGCTTGGTTGTTGTTCAAGACCTCTAAGCATTCTCAGGTGAGTACATAATTCCCCTATTTTACTGTTTCAATTGTTTTGGGGTGATTCATATGTGCTAAATGTTTTCAAGGTTTTAACGATGGTTTTCAAAATGATTTTTTATATTATAACAATGTTTTCAAAAACGATTAAAATGGTTTATATTAAATTAATAACGATTTCGATATAGTAAACAAACTTGTTGGTTGTATTTACATAACGAATAATATCCATTAGTTTTGGCCGAACCGACCAGTATTAGGTTATGGTACCATAGGATCTGACAAATCCTGTTATCAGACTGCACCCATGGTTATGTGTGGATTAGGTGGGTAACGACTGAATCTGTGATTGTTAATTTACCCTTTCGAGTCACGAAGGTTTGGATGTTATTAGCGAGACAATCAAAAGTAGTTTTCACGATTTAAGACGAGAATGATTTAAACAATTAAAGTGATTTTAAACGAATTAAACGATTTGGGTAAACGATTGGTTTTCGGTTAATGTTTAGATAACGGGACGGGTGTAATGTGATGAAAGCATGGTGGATACGCCGCTGGTGCTTCCTATATATAAGTGTTTTCATCGTATTACATACCGTGGCGTTATTTAGCTCACTTGGGTAAACGATTTTGAAACGATGTCACACAAACGAGGTTTTCGAAATGATATAAACCATACGAGTTTTATTAACGAGATTTATTACGAGTTTATTAACAATTTAATACGAGATGTTTTACAAATTGGTTTTCTAAAACAAAATGTTTTCGAGTTAAGAATCATGGCTACAAGATTTTATAAATTATAACCAACTTGATTTGAGTTGGTTAATTATGTCGCAATACAATACTTTTCAAAACAAGGTTTTTAATTAAGTATTGCAACATGTAAACTAGCCATGAATCCGATACCCTTATAAAACCTATGTACTCGCCAACATTTCTTTGCTGACTTTGTTTTCACATATGTTTCAGGTGTTGTTGAATGATGTTGATTGCTAGGATGCATGCTCACATAGGACTGGACGAGGCCTTAGTGACTTAATAACAATGATAGACTATGTTTAAATTGTTTATTTAGATTTCCAGACGATGTAAACATTTAATGTTTAAGAAAACAAAACTTCAAATTTCTGTGTGTTTTGAAACAATAATTCTGTTACAACACTCCCCGACGATTCCGCCGCGATTTGTTGTTTTACGCGGTCGGGGTGTGACAGAAAAGTTGGTATCAGAGCTCATGGTTATAGGGAATTAGGTTATTAGTAATGCTTTGACCTAGTCTATAACCTTCCTAGGACCCTAACACAAGATTCTTGTGTTTAGATCTTAAAACAATACCGTCACTTATCCTTAGGTGACAACCACAACAAGAACACAAATTTCAAATCCGCTTCGAAAACCAATCATCTGTTCTAGGATGATTGATTACTAGGTTTTGAACCCTCTAAGTTTTCAAAATCTCGTCAAAGTTTGGGTCTTATAATGTGAACACGTGCAAACTGGAAGGGTGAATGCCTGTACCCTGAGTTTTCTGTCTAAGGCTAGAGTGTTCGTACAAATCCGTAGTATCGGACCAGTCATTCTTACCTGGGAACTCTTGGGGTGAGTGTTCACTTATAGGCAAGTATGTCTTCAGTGATACATTAATATGACCCATTTACTTTGATTAGTCACCATCTCATTTGTTTGCCTTAGGTAACAAACAAATGATCGCAATTTCTATGCGTTGTCGTTCTGTTTTAATTATCCGATAACATTTCACTTGTTTTCTCCTATGTCTTTCATTTCCTCTAGAATGCCTCTTCATCGCAACGACACTCAAATGTCCGAGCAAACTGCCAAATTTGCCCAGCGAATAGGCGAAGTAATCCTGAAGACTGTGGATTTAGGTATCGCCATGTCTCGTCTCAATAATGAAGCCACCCAAGAAGCAGCGAAAGAAGCAGAAGCCGAGCCTTCGAAAAAGTCAAAGAAGCGTAAAGCTCCAAAGGGTCCCGTAGCTGTTACACCAAATCAAGCAAAACCTAGCCAGGTGGCAGCACCACCAGCCAAGAAGCTGTACTTAGGAACTGCTCCTCTGTGCAATCAGTGTAACCTCCACCACTATGCCAGTATCAAATGTCGGAAATGTTTCAACTGTGGACTCATTGGTCATTTGGCACGAGACTGTCGTTCAGTCACTGTGCTAAACCAAGCTTTTCAGAACCCCGTTCAATTTCAAGCAGAGCCAGCACAGGCTCGTTTTCCTCCTGGTATTTGCTACACCTATGGTGAGACGGGTTATGTCAGGGACAGTTACCCAAAGATTTTCAATGCAAATCTGACCCATGGATGAGCATTTGGCCGATTAGAAGAAGCTGCTGCTTTGAATAATCCGAATCTTATGTTTATGTTTCTAGTGTTTTCCTTTGAACTCGGAAACAATCGATTTTGTTTATAAATAAATCTTTATTTGCAATTCTAATGTACAAATATAGTTGCATGTGTGTATGGCATACCCCTACGATACCTACACCAAAGAACCATATTTGTAGTTCTCTCGTTCATATGATCGCTCATGAATTCCTCGAAAATTCTAAGTGCTCGCTTCATTCTAAGAAACGAAGTGGCAATTTGAGTAATCATCTTTTTCCTTTTGACCTCACACCGATGAAACTTGGGAGTTTCGACATTATCATAGGGATGGATTGGTTAACCAAACATCATGCTGAGGTGATTTGTTTCGATAAGATTGTTCACATTCCTCTTTCGTCTAGCGATGTTCTGGAAGTTCGTGGCGAGAAACCTTCTAGTGGATTGAAGCTCATGTCGTGTACGAAGGCCCAAAGTTATCTATGAAAAGGATATGTTGCTTTTCTGGCACATGTCACCGAGGAGAAAGGCAAGAGCAAGAGTATTCAGGATATTCCGATTGTTCGGGATTATCCAGAGGTGTTTCCTGATGAACTGCCTGGTTTGCCTCCAGTTCGTCAAGTCGAGTTTCATTTTGACCTTGTACCCAATGCCAACCCAATTGCGAAAGCACCTTATCGTCTTGCACCGTCCTAGATGCAAGAATTATCAAAACAGCTTCAAGAGTTGTCTGATAAAGGATTCATCCGTCCGAGCTTTTCACCTTGGGGAACTCCTGTCCTCTTTGTGAAGAAGAAAGATGGATCTTTTCGAATGTGTATCGATTATCGTATGCTTAGTAAGCTTACCATCAAGAATCGATATCCCCTACCTCGAATCGATGATCTCTCTGATCAACTGCAAGGTGCTACCTGTTTTTCCAAGATCGATCTGCGTTCTGGGTATCACCAACTTCGTGTTCTTGAAGGAGATATTCCCAAAACTGCCTTCCGCACAAGATATGGGCATTACGAGTTCACTGTCATGCCTTTTGGTTTGACAAATGCCCCAGCTATCTTCATGGACTTAATGAATAGGGTCTGTAAACCTTATTTAGACAAGTTCATCATTGTGTTCATCGACGATATTCTCATTTATTCAAAGTCTCGAGCCGATCACGAGCAACACCTTCGTTTGACATTGGAACTCCTAAAGAAGGAACAAACTTTTCGCTAAATTCTCCAAGTGTGAATTTTGGATTAAAGAAGTTCAGTTTTTGGGTCATGTAGTCAACAAGCAGGGTATTCATGTGGATCCATCCAAATTGCTGCAATTAAGGATTGGAATACACCAACGACACCTACAGAAATTCGTTCTTTTCTTGGTCTCGCTGGTTATTATCGTCGTTTTATTTCAAACTTCTCGAAGATCGCGGTGCCACTCACTGCTTTGACTCAGAAGAATAAGCCTTTGGAGTGGGGATATAAGCAAGAAGAAGCGTTCCAAACGCTGAAACGGAAGCTATGTGATGCTCCTGTTTTGTCCTTGCCCAATGGAAACGATGATTTCGTTGTCTTTTATGACGCGTCGAATCTAGGCCTTGGCTATGTTCTTATGCAATGAGGTAAAGTCATAGCATATACGTCAAGACAGTTGAAAGTTCACGAAAATAACTACACAACTCATGATCTTGAGTTAGGTGTTGTGGCATATGCTCTCAAAATCTGGAGACACTACCTCTATGGAACGAAGTGTGTGGTTTTCACAAGACCACAAAAGTCTCCAGCTCATTCTTAATCAAAAGGAGCTGAACATGAGGCAACAACAATGGGTTAAACTCTTGAACGATTACGATTGCGTGATTCGCTACCTTCCTGGTAAGGCGAATATCGTAGCCGATGCGCTTAGTCGAAAGGAACGAGTCAAGCTTCATTATGTTCAAACTCTATCTGATATTCAAATCTTTTGTCCTTCAAGCACAACGATCTTGTGGAAATGAAGGCTTATTGAAATATGAGTTACCACTTCAACTCGAGCTTAAACTCGAAACGAAAGGGGCGATGGGTTGCTATATTTTAAGAATCCTTGTGGATGATTATTGCCCAAATCGGAGCCCTGATTGGATTCCTTGTACACCTTAATATGTACATTACAACTCAATAAGGACAAACCGAATTTCTATTAAGATCTTCCTATCTTCATAGTTAGATTCTTGAAAATATTTAAAGTGCCAAATGAAATTCACGGATTGGATTCCTGATATGCTTTAAATACCCGTGTCCAAAGATAACAAATTAAAGGTCAAATTAAACAATTATGCGATTATGTGATTATGTGTTTATGTGTTCTCCTCTATGTTTTTGTGTGATCCGATTTTCGTTATCCAAATCCTCATAGAATCTTCCATATCTTCATATGAGGGATTCATAGTAGGATATTCAAAAGGTACTACCTTAAATCCTTAATGGGCTTCTACGTGGTAGTTAAGACCCTTGGGTTATATAGTACCATTCCATGATTCGAAAAGAGACCCTTGAGTGGTCTAGTTAAATATTGATTCAGAATCTGGTTAAGAGTGGCATGTGATGATACAGATGAAAGGACCCTATGGTGGTCCAGTCACACTCATCACAGGTTCATTCATTTGGTTTTCACCTACACATTATCAAATGCACTGTGTGGACTATGCAAGGAATTACGTAATTATGGACGCGTACATAATTATAAAAATTCAGTGCACGGAAACCACAGTAAGATTTATCATGTGTAAGAACCAATAGTGACAACAATAACGAAACGTGAACAATATAATGGAGGTACGGTGGACGCACCAATGACGCTTCATATACTTGTATATAAGTGTCCCTCTTACATTGCAAGCATAATGTTATTTAAAGTTACTAGAAGTTCAGAACCCTAACCAGTGTTGTTTTATCTTTTCGACTTCATGCTCTCACAAGTTTCCTCTAATTAAATTTCGGGACGAAATTCCCTGAAGTAGGGGAGACTGTGACATCTGTGCCTCCACGGCCATCGAACAAATACCAAATCAATGAAATGTTGTATTTCATACTTGGGATTTTTATAAATATGTGTATCATTTGCACATATCAACTCTTGTTCGATTTCGGGCTCTAAATCGCTTTCTGGAAGGTTATACGCGCACTGATGCGTAAATATAACCAGTTTAATGCAACAAACACTCCGGGACAGTGACATAGGCTTAATATACCTTAAATAACCTTTACATAACTTAGAAATAAGTTTTGGAGGGTTTGGTGTGGCGAAATCAAGTTTATTCGCTTACAGGGACTAATTTTGACAAACTGCGAAAGTATGCCGATTTGTACTGTAACGAACATTCCAGAACATGACCATAAGTTAAACATACCCTAAATATCCTTTACATAGCTTAGAAATAGGCTTTTAGGGGTTCGGTGTGTTAAAATAAACTTTTTGGTCATTCAGGGACTAAAAGCGTCAAAAGTGCATAAGTTTGCTTTTTCGCGCATATCTTACGTTCTGAATACATCCGGACTTCCAAAACTTTATGTAATCATTAAAATATTTTTTTTTAGTGATTGGCATGATAAAATTCCATTCGTCGCGTAATTTGGATCGTTTTTGCGTTCGTTACGACTTCCGTCGTAATTAACCGAACAACGCAACCGTACGACCAAATGAACCGACATCCGAGATATTTTGAGCATGTTTTGAGTTCCCTATACTTTAACTTCATTTTAGAGCCTTGAAATGAGGTTAAAGGGGCTTAAATGTGTCAAAAATGAGCCGAAATGCAAGATTCTGAAGTTCAGGGACCAAAATTGTCATTCTGCCATAGTTATTTTAGGAAAGGACCAAAATGAAAAATCTAAATTCCAGCTTGTTCCAGCTATTCCCCTCATTTGCACATGGTTTTAATGAAACTATGGGCTCCCATGGTTTCACAAAACCATGGGCACATGTGTACGGATGAGATCGAAGCTCGTTTTACGATGAACGATCCTAACGGTTCTAGTTTTCCTATAAATAGCTATCCCCTTTCACTTGAAAAACCCACATTGATCTGATTTTGGCTCTCTAAGTTGAATTTTATGCTTCATACCTGAGAGTAAATCAGATCTAAGCTTGCGGGGACCTTTTGTAAGTATTCTTTCGTTCTTTTGTCGCTTTTCGAGTCTGAAAGTCAAACTGCGTTTGACTTTCTGCATTGACAAGTTTATGATCAAATGCGAAGTTCATTTGAACTTCATAACGTGAGCGTAATCACGATGGTTATAGTCCCTAGTGAATATACCTTCTGATTACCACGTTATCTAGGTGTAGTGACGAGTCGTAGTTTCGGCCAAAATGCGCATTCTTGCGTGTTTTGTAACCAAACTACTTATAGGTATCAAAACTGTTTGTTTTGATACTAAATCTATTTTCTAAATTCGTTAAACATGTTTTAACATGTTTAACTCGTCACCTTTTAGATTAGTGATTGTGTAGAGTCGTAAGTCAAGCGGACTAAACACCCGCTTAGACTTTCGAATACGACCCGTTTGGTCGATCATTAGGATCCGACCAAACATGTTTAGTGACCATAGTTGCATAGGGAATAACCTTCCGAGGTTATACCTTATGGTCACTTAGGTTTAATTGGTTGTATGATAGGTAGTTTATATGCCTTAGGTAAATGACCAAAATGCCCTTTTCATGCATAATTGGCAATTAAGCATATGTAACACAAACTTTTGTCACTTAATTGATTATGCAACATATTTAATCATGTTTAGGCATATAATACTTGTCATAGGACTAGTTAGACGTCTCGAACGCGCTTTTGCGCGAACGACACGTTAAAGTAGCTTAAGCTACCTTAATGGGTCACAATGGGTCGAAAGCACTTAGGTTAGGTTTCAATTTAGAATGTAGACTTTGTTAAACCATGTCATATGAGTTCCAATACTCATTTGGTTTACAAAACCTCATCCTATCCGATCTTCCGACTTAGGTCCGGTTTATTTATATAGTTATTAGATTGCCGATTGATTCCGTGCTCCCTCTAGCTTTGCTTGGTTTTTATTCAAGACCTCTAAGCATTCTCAGGTGAGTACATAGTTCCCCTATTTTTCTGTTTTCAATTGTTTTGGGGTGATTCATATGTGCTAAATGTTTTCAAGGTTTTAACGATGGTTTTCAAAACGATTTTTGATATTATAACAATGGTTTCAAATACGATTAAAATGGCTTATATTAAATTAATAACGATTTCGATATAGTAAACAAACTTGTTGGTTGTATTTACATTTCGAATAATATCCATTAGTTTTGGCCGAACCGACCAGTATTAGGTTATGGTACCATAGGATCTGGCAAATCCCGTTATCAGACTGCACCCATGGTTATGTGTGGATTAGGTGGGTAACGACTGAATCTGTGATTGTTAATTTACCCTATGGTGGTTTATTAATGCGAGAAGCGATAAGCGAGATAGTCGAGTCACGAAGGTTTGGATGTTATTAGCGAGACAATCAAAAGTAGTTTTCACGATTTAAGACGAGAATGATTTAAACAACTAAAGTGATTTTTAACGAATTAAACGATTTGGGTAAACGATTGGTTTTCGGTTAGTGTTTAGATAATGGGACGGGTGTAATGTGATGAAAGCATGGTGGATACGCCGCTGGTACTTCCTATATATAAGTGTTTTCATCGTATTACATACCGTGGCGTTATTTAGTTCACTTGGGTAAACGATTTTGAAACGATGTCACACAAACGAGGTTTTCGAAATGATATAAACCATACGAGTTTTATTAACGAGATTTATTACGAGTTTTATTAACGAGATTTGTTAACGAGTTTTATTAACGAGATTTGTTAACGAGTTTTATTAACGAGATTTGTTAACGAGTTTTATTAACGAGATTTGTTAACGAGTTTTATTAACGAGATTTGTTAACGAGTTTTATTAAAGAGATTTATTAACGATTTAATACGAGATGTTTTACAAATTGGTTTTCTGAAACAAAATGTTTTCGAGTTAAGAATCATGGCTACGAGATTTTATAAATTATAACTAACTTGATTTGAGTTGGTTAATTATGTCGCAATACAATACTTTTCAAAACAAGGTTTTTAATTAAGTATTGCAACATGTAAACTAGCCATGAATTCGATACTCTTATAAAACCTATGTACTCGCCAGCATTTCTTTGTTGACTTTGTTTTCACATATGTTTCAGGTGTTGTTGAATGCTGTTGATTGCTAGGATGCATGCTCACATAGGACTGGACGAGGCCTTAGTGACTTAATAACAATGATAGACTATGTTTAAATTGTTTATTTAGATTTCCAGACGATGTAAACATTTAATGTTTAATAAAACGAAACTTCAAATTTCCGTGTGTTTTGAAACAATGATTCTGTTACAACACTCCACGACGATTCCGCCACGATTTGTTGTTTTACGCGGTCGGGGTGTGACAGAAAGAGCGTAAGTGATGTTCCAGTAGTGTGTGATTTCCCCGATGCCTTTCCTGAAGATCTTCCTGGTCTTCCTCCTCCTCGATCTGTTGATTTTCTTATTGATCTCATACCTAGTTAGACTCCTATTGCAAAAGCCTCGTATCGACTTGCACCCTCTGAGATGCAAGAATTGTCTAGTTAACTGCAAGAACTACTCGACAAAGGTTTTATACATCCCGGTACCTCTCCTTGGGGTGCTCCTGTGCTATTCGTCAAGAAGAAAGATGGTTTGTTTCGTATGTGCATCGACTACCGTGAACTTAATAAACTCACCGTTAAGAATCGTTATCCTCTCCCTCGTATCGATGATCTATTTGAACAACTACAAGGTGCAAGCTATTTCTCTAAAATCGACCTTCGATCTGGTTATCATCAGCTCCGTGTTCTCGAGGAAGATATCCCAAAAACCACTTTTCACACTCTTTATGGACACTACGAGTTCGTGGTTATGCCTTTTGGTTTAACCAACGCACCCGCCGTGTTCATGGACCATATGAATCGTTTTTGTAAACCTTATTTGGATCGTTTTGTGATAGTCTTTATTGATGATATTCTTATTTATTCAAAGAACCAAGCTGATCATGCACGACACTTACGTCTTATGTTGGAACTTTTACGTGGTGAACGCTTATACGCAAAGTTTTCTATGTGTGAATTTTGGATTAATGAAGTACAATTTCTCGGGCACGTTGTTAGTAAACAAGGAATTCATGTTGATCCTTCCAAAATCGAAGCACTGAAGAATTGGAGTACACCTAAATCTGCATCTGAGATTCGTTCCTTCTTGGGATTGGCGGGTTATTACCGCCGATTCATCTCAGACTTTTCAAAGATTTTCGTTCCTCTTACTTCGTTGACTCCGAAAGAGAAACCTTTTGCTTGGGGTCCCGAGCAAGAGGAATCTTTTCAGGCTCTTAAGAATCTTCTTTGTAATGCTCCCGTACTTGCTCTCCCTAATAGGAATGATGATTTTGTGGTGTATTGTGATGCCTCGAACCGTGGCTTAGGCTGTGTGCTCATGCAGCGGGACAAGGTCATTCCTTATGCCTCCAACTCAAAATACATGAGAAAAACTATACTACCCATGATTTAGAGCTTGGCGCAGTTGTTTTTGCGTTAAAGATCTGGCGACACTACCGATATGGTACTAAGTGTGTGGTTTTCACTGACCATAAGAGCCTGTAGCACATCTTTAACCAAAAGGAACTGAATATGTGTCAGCGATGATGGGTAGAGTTACTTAACGACTACGACTACGAGATTCATTACCACCCTGGCAAAGCGAATGTCGTGGCCGATGCTCTTAGTCGTAAGACTCATGTTAGTAGCATTCTCTATTCTCAGATCACTAGTGATCTTACTGCTTGTATCCGCGAAGCCCAGTACTCGTTAGCCAACGAAGGTAGTCTAACCATTGAAATACAGGGTGCTTCTATTGATCAACTTGAAACAAAGTCTGATGGACTTCAATATCATCTCAACAGCATCTGGGTGCCAGATCGCGACAATCTCCGTGAACTCATTATGAATGAGGCTCACAAATCTCGATACCCTATTCACCCTGGTGCTGATAAGATGTACCATGATTTGCGTACGATTTATTGGTGGCCTGGCATGAAAAAGGATATCAGTGCGTACGTTTCGAAGTGTCTTGCTTGCTTGAAGGTTAAAGCTGAACATCAACATCCTTCAGGTCTTCTTGAACAACCCGAAATCCCTGTTTGGAAGTGGGTTATTATCGCTATGGACTTTATAACTAAACTACCTCGTACACCTACCGGTCATGATAGTATATGGGTAATCGTTGACCGTTTGACCAAATCAGCCCACTTTCTTCCTATTCGTGAAGATTTCAAAGTGGAGAAACTTGCTCGAATCTACACTGATGAAATCATATGTCGCCATGGTATACCCATTGACATTATCTTTGACCGTGATGGTCGTTTTACTTCACGTCTTTGTCAAACTTTTCAGTCCGCTATGGGTTCACACTTGAATCTAAGTATAGCCTTTCATCCTCAAACGGATGGACAGACTGAACGCACTATTCAAACCCTAGAGGATATGCTCCGTTCTTGTGTCATTGACTTTGGTGGTAATTGGGATGTACATTTACCATTGATCGAGTTCTCGTACAACAATAGCTATCATTCCAGTATTCAGATGGCTCCTTTCGACGCTTTATACGGTCGCAAGTGCCGATCTCCTCTCAGTTGGCATGAGATTGGTGACAAGCAACTTACTGGCCCTGAAATCATTTAAGAGACGACGGATAAGATTCTTCAGATCCGCGATAACTTGATCAAGGCTAGGAGCAGACAAAAGAGCTATGCTGACAAAAGGCGTAAGCCTCTGGAATTTAATGTTGAAAATCACGTTCTACTCAAAGTATCTCCTTGGAAAGGAGCTATACGTTTTGGTAAAAAGGGAAAGCTTGCCCCTTGCTATATGGGACCTTTCAAGATTCTCGAAAGGATTGGCAAGGTGGCTTACCGACTCGATTTGCCTCAAGAGCTTAGCAATGTACACCCAACGTTCCACGTATCTAATCTTCAGAAGTGCTTAGCCGACGAGGAACTTCAGGTTCCCATTGAAGACTTGCAAATAAACGAGACTCTTCGTTTTGTGGAGAAACTGGTCGAAATCATGGACCGTGGTACCAAGCGGTTAAGGCGCAGCAAAATTTCCATAGTTAAGGTACGATGGGAAGGAAAAAGCGGCGTCGAATTCACTTGGGAACTCGAGAGTGAAATGAAAACCAAGTATCCACAGCTTTTCGAGTAGTCTTCCTCTTAGATTTCGGGGACGAAATCTCCTAAAGGAAGGGAGACTGTAACGCCTTGCGTTCTAAAACTTTCATCTTTTGGCAAGTCTAGTCCCTGTAATATTTAAGTGATGCTTATTTGAGACTTAACTATGATAAACTACGTGAAACTTTTACTTTATGATGCTTTTGTGATACTTTATGCGTGAATCTTGAAACTATACTAGACTCTTATGAATCTTGACTCTTTTGTAATACTAAGATCTTGACTCATGTGAATCTTGACTCTTGTGAAACTCGACTCTTGAGATACCAGACCCTTATGGTACTTTGAAACCCGCATCTTGAAACTTGACACATATTATGCTTGATACTATTGAAACAAGAAACTTTGATACTTTGTTAAACTAGAGACTTGATACTTATGGAACAAGAAACTTTAATTCCTTGTTGAACGAGAAATTTTGATTCTTATTGAACGAGAAACTTTGATACTTGATACTTATTGTATGATAAACTAGCGTGAACGCAGACTTGAAACATGGAAACTCTTGTGTTATTTATATAATATTATCATGTAATGGTTACTCACAATAATATGCAACGCGACGCTTATTCTAGCTCACAAACCGAACCAAAATCGGAAAACTAGCAAACGGGTCTCGGCTGTCCGAATGGACATCCGATCGGATGACCATTCGACCGAATAGCCATCCGATCCCTCACACTTGCATCGCCTTAGCTGTCACTGTCAGCTA
Organism: Helianthus tuberosus; assembly: GCA_030545235.1. Lineage (NCBI taxonomy): Eukaryota > Viridiplantae > Streptophyta > Magnoliopsida > Asterales > Asteraceae > Helianthus > Helianthus tuberosus. The sequence goes on along the minus strand of JARYGA010014147.1, from coordinate 1,110 downwards.
AAAATAGGGTTGTTCACCCTCATTCTCACACCTTTGCCTCTGTCATCCGACCACACACACTGTCAAGCACTTTTTTTGAGATTCAAGTTCAATCCGTAAGTATTTCTTCTAGATTCTTGTATAACTTTAGTCATTTAACACTTCTACACAAGGTTCTTCTTCAAAACCACACGAACACTCAAAGTTTTTCATGAAAACCAACTGTTTAGGGCCTTTTGAAGGTGTTCTTCCACTCAATGGTTTGTACGACCTGTTGTGGATCATCATCGGCCTCAAATCTAACAGATTTTCACAGTGTTTTAACAAAATCTATGGAAAAGTCACACTTTTACACCATATCTGATGGAATTTCTTATGTTTCCGGCTCAGATTTGATGAACATCATGTTTTACACTTGATTCCCAAACTTTTCTTCAACTTTTACACGAAACGTGGGTGAAATCAGACTCGAACAGACTTTCGACTCGTATCTTAGTCAAAGCCGGCTTGAGAACTGAACTTCACCAGAAAACGGGCAGTTTGACAAGTCCAAACATGAAACATACAGGAAACAGTTCATCGGTTCGAGAAGGGGTGGTTCCCAACCGACTAAGCGAGCTAGGTTTGGTACGTTTTTGTTGTTTGACGCGTCATTACACCGTCTCCGCTAACTCGAAACTTAGAAACTTCACAAAAACTTCACTCACTGATCATCTGTCCGGATGGCCATCCGATCGAATGACCATCCGTCCAGATGATCTGACTATATTACACTTGTTTGTTTTTACAGGACACTATGATCTCAACACTTGAAACATTATCAGTTCGCAAACACACACTGTTTGAATGGCCATCCGTTCGAATGGTCATCCGTCCGGATGACCATCCGATCGGATGAAGTCCATCTGTTCGAATGGCCATCCGACCGAATGACCACCCGTCCGGATGACCATCCGCTCAGGTATATCATCAGACACTTATTCTTGATTTTAGCACTGTTCGACACTCTGTTTCCCAACTGGGTCAGCTCTTAGAGGACTTGTGATCTATTCCCCGCACGCAGGCTGATCCAGTGCGCCCTTCGATACAATTTATTCATGGTTTGGTTATTAGCACCCGCTGTGAGTATAC
>JARYGA010014146.1:0-20274 GCA_030545235.1 Helianthus tuberosus | reverse complement strand
ATTCCTATATGAGCATGCATCAATATCATCATCAATCATCATCAACTATAGTACCTGAAATATATGTGAAAATACGTCAGCATAAAAATGCCGACGAGTACATAGGTTTTATGTGAGTGTCAGATTCATGGCTTGTTTACCTTTTGAAATAACTCAAACAACTTTGTTATACGATACTAGAAAACTTAGTTTTAAAAAAAATGTTTGTATTGTTAATTAAATAACCAAGTCAAAATAGATTAGTTACAATTCATAAAACCTCGATGCCATGAATCTTAACCCTAAAAACATTTGTTTATATAGACCTAGATTGTAAATCCTTTTTGTAATAAAACTTATTGTTAGAAAAGCCTTGTAATATAACTTTGTTTAGATAACATTTGCCCAAGTGATCTAGATAACACAACGATATATAATGTGTTATCACATTACACCCGCCCCGTTACCTAATCACTTCCCTAACCCAACGGTTCAAACAGTTCAAATAGATCAAATAGTTCCAAACGGTTCAGATAAATCAAACAGTTCCAAACGGTTCACATAGATCAAACAATTCTGATAGTAATATAACTTTGTTTTGATAACATTTGCCCAAGTGATCTAGATAACGCAACGATACATAATGTGTTAAAAGCACTTATATATAGGAAGTACCAGCGGCGTATCCACCATGCTTTTATCACATTACACCCGCCTCGTTACATAATCACTTCCCTAACCAAACGGTTTAAACAGTTCAAATAGATCAAACAGTTCCAAGCGGTTCAGATAAATCAAACAGTTCCAAACGGTTCCCATAGATCAAACAGTTCAGATAGTAATATAAACCATATCATTTGTTTAAAAGACTCGAAATCATTTAGCACATATGAATCACCCCAAAACAGTTTAAAACGGTAAAAGAGGGGAACTATGTACTCACTTGAGGATGCTTAGAAGTCTTGAATAACAACCAAGCAAAGCTAGAGGGATCACGGAATCAAACGACACCTAATATAGGTAACTATGTTAATAAACCTGACCTAAATCGGAAGATTGGATAGAATGAGGTTTCGTAAACCAAATGAGTATTGGAACTCACGTGATATGGTTTAACAAAGCCTACATACTAAATCAAAACCTATCCTAAGTGCTTACGACCCATTACGACTCGTTTAGGTAGCTTACGCTACTTTAACGTGTCGTTCACGTAAAACGCGTTCGGACCGCCTAAATAGTCCTATGACAAGTATTATATGCCTTAACATATCTAATAATGTTATCTAATCAGTTTAGATGTCAAAATTTAGGTTACATATGCTTAAAATAAAATTATTCGTAAGAAGGGCATTTTGGTCATTTTCCTAGGGCATATAAATTACCTATCATACAACTAACTAAACGAAGTGACCATAAGGTATAACCTTGGAAGGTTATTCCCTATACAACTATGGTTACAAAATATGTTTGGTCGGATCCTAATGATCGACCAAACGGGTCGGGTTCGAAAGTCTAAGCGGTTGTTTAGACCGCTTTTCTTACGACCCTAAATAAGCACTAAACTAAGAGTGACGAGATAAACATGTTAAAACATGTTTAACGAAGTTAGAAAACAGGTTAGATATCAAAACAAAGGGTTTTGATACCCAAGAATAGTTTGGTTGCAAAATACGCGTAAACGCGCATTTTGACCGAAACTATGACTCGTCACTATAACTAATCAACGTGGTAATCAGTAGGTATTGTCACAAGGGACTATGACCATCGTGATTACGCTCACGTTGCAAAGTTCAAACGAACTTTGTGTTGACCAAAGACTGGTCAAAGCAGAAAGTCAAACACTGTTTGACTTTTATGCTTAAAAACGCATAAAAGTATGAAAGAAACTTACAAAGGGTCCAAGCTAGGAAGAATTTGATCTAAGATACTCAGGTATGAAGCAAAGGCTTCTACTTAGAGTAGAAACTCAGATCAAATGTGAAGAACCAAATGAATCAAGGTGGGTATTTATAGAATTCTCACAACCGTTAGGATCGTTCCTCGATTAACGAGCTTCAATATAGGCCTTACATTTGGGCACAAGGTTTTGCAATACAAGGGGTACTCAAAACCAGTCCACAGAGTGCAAATTCAGTGGTTAAAAACCATCAAAACCAGTTTAAGAGACCAGATTCAATGTTTCTGCAAATCTGCTGGTCTAGGACTCCTTTACGGATCGTAAGAGGTCCCATACGGTCTGTAAGGACCCTAGGTGCTGGCAACAACTTTGCAAAATTGGCAGACGTGCCCCTGTGACCCCGAACTTGAATTTCGAGGCATTTTTGACATGTTTAAGCCCCGTTAACCCCATTTCAAAGCTCTAAAATGAAGTTAAAGTATAAGGAACTTAAAATATGCTCTAAAACATCTCGGATGTCGGTTCGTTTGGTCATACGGTTGCGTTGTTCAGTTAATTACGACGAAACACGAACGGACGCGAATAACGACCCAAATTACGCGACGAATGGAATTTTATCATGACAATCACTAAAATGAAACATTTTAATGATTACATAAATTTTTGGATGTCCGGATATATTTAGAACGTAAGATATACGCATAAATGCAAACTTGTGCACTTTTTGACGCTTTTCATCCCTGTTTGACCAAAATTTTATTTTTGCACACCAAACATCTCAAAGCCTATTTCTAAGATATGTAAAGGATATTTAGGGCATATTTAACTTATGATCAAGTTCCGGAATGTTTGTTACTATTCGATTCGGTATACTTTTGCAGTTTGACGTAAATAGTCCCTGCGATCGAATAAACTTGATTTCGACAAACCAAACCCTCCAAAACTTATTTCTAAGTTATGTAAAGGTTATTTAAGGTATGTTAAGCCTATGTCACTGTTCCGGAGTGTTTGTTGCATTAAACTGATTACGTTTACGCATCAGTTCGCTTATAACCTTCCAGAAAGCGATTTAAAGCTCGAAATCGAACAATAATTGATATGTGCAAATGATACACATATTTATACAAATCCCAAGTATGAAACACAATATTTCATTGATTTGGTATTTGTTTGATGGTTGAAGTGACACAGATGTCACAGTCTCCCCTACTTTAGGAAATTTCATCCCGAAATTTATTCGTAGGAGTCTGTCTGTGACGTTGTGTTAGATAATTGTCTTGCATGGAATCTAGGGTGTCATCTATTTGCGTAGAGTAACCCATCAAAGATATGCAAGGCATAATCTTGTCATTTTCCAGTTGATATACTTTAAAGCGAAAAATGAGTGGATGATTCATTTTTCCTTAACAGGTACTTTGTCAGAAGTGGAAATGACGGAAATATCAAAAGGATATTCATTTCCCTCAACGGATATTCTTCAGAAGCGAAAATGAATGGATTCATTTTCCTCAACGGGTTCTTCATCAGAAATGGAATTGAAGGAATAATTAAAAGGATATCCATTTCCCTTAACGGATATTCTTTAGAAGCGAAAATGAATGGATTCATTTTCCTCAACGGGTTCTTCGTTAGAAATGGAAATGAAGGAATAATCAAAAGGATATTCATTTCCCTCGACGGATATTCTTCAGAAGCGAAAATGAATGGATTCATTTTCCTCAACGGGTTCTTCATCAGAAATGGAAATGAGGGAATAATCAAAAGGATATTCATTTCCCTCAACGGATATTCTTCAGAAGCAAAAATGAATGGATTCATTTTCCTTAACGGGTTCTTCGTTAGAAATGGAAATGAAGGAATAATCAAAAGGATATTCATTTCCCTCAACGGATATTCTTCAGAAGCGAAAATGAATGGATTCATTTTCCTCAACGGGTTCTTCGTTAGAAATGGAAATGAAGGAATAATCAAAAGGATATTCATTTCCCTCGACGGATATTCTTCAGAAGTGAAAATGAATGGATTCATTTTCCTCAACGGGTTCTTCGTCAGAAATGGAAATGAAGGAATAATCAAAAGGATATTCATTTCCCTCAACGGATATTCTTCAGAAGCGAAAATGAATGGATTCATTTTCCTCAACGGGTTCTTCGTCGGAAATGTAAATGAAGGAATAATCAAAAGGATATTCATTTCCCTCAACGGATATTTTTCAGAAGCGAAAATGAATGGATTCATTTTCCTCAACGGGTTCTTCGTCAGAAATGGAAATGAAGGAATAATCAAAAGGATATTCATTTCCCTCGACGGATATTCTTCAGAAGCGAAAATGAATGGATTCATTTTCCTCAACGGGTTCTTCGTCAGAAATGGAAATGAAGGAATAATCAAAAGAATATTCATTTCCCTCAACGGGTTCTTCGTCAGAAATGGAAATGAAGGAATAATCAAAAGGATATTCATTTCCCTCAACGGATATTCTTCAGAAGCGAAAATGAATGGATTCATTTTCCTCAACGGGTTCTTCATCGGAAATGGAAATGAAGGAATAATCAAAAGGATATTCATTTCCCTCGATGGATATTCTTCAGAAGCGAAAATGAATGGATTCATTTTCCTCAACGGGTTCTTCGTCAGAAAAGGAAATGAAGGAATAATCAAAAGGATATGCATTTCCCTCGGCGGATATTCTTCAGAAGCGAAAATGAATGGATTCATTTTCATCAACGGGTTCTTCGTCAGAAATGGAAATGAATGGAGTTAACTCTAGATACATGACAAAACTTGCTGTGATTTCTGTGCACTAAATTCCATAATTATGTATGCATCCATAATTACGTAATTCCTTGCACAGTTCTCACAGTTTGTTTTATAATGTGAAGCGGATAGAATTTGAACAAGTTCGAGATAACTTTGATTAGGTCAACACATAAACACATAAGCACATAATTGTTTTCTTGGTTATTAATTTGTTATTATCTTGTTATTTTCAGCACGAGTATTTAAAGCACACCAGGAATCCAATCCGTGGATTTCATTTGGCACTTTAAACATCTTCAAGAATCTAACTATGAAGATAGGAAGATCTTAATAGGAATTCGGCTTTGTCCTCATTGAATCGTAATGTACGTATTAAGGCATACAAAGTATTTAATTAAGGACCCGATTTGAGCGATAATCATCCACCAAGATGTAATTGTGAAGATAAGAAGATCCTATATGAATTTTGGAATTTGAATAGCGGGAGACGTTTTGAGACCTTGCACTAGACGTGCTTAAGTCAAAACATGAGGTAAAATGTTCATGAAGTTGAGGTGCTAGATATGCCAAGGCTACATATAAAGCAAAATTTGGAGGTAAAATGTTTATAAACCAAACAGATTGTTTCAGAGTTCAAGAGAAACAAAAGAAACAAAAGCATAAGGTTTAATTTATTCAAAGCAGCAGCATCTTCTAATCAGCCATTTGCTCATCTGTGGGTCAGATTTGCATCGACAAACTTTGGGCATGTGTTCCAGAAATGACCCATCTCACCATAGTGGTAGCAAGTACCAAGCGAAAAATGAGCTTGATCAGGGTTGACTTGGGGTTGGTTTGGACCACCTTGGCTTGGGTTGAATCGACAATCATCTGTCAGGTGACCGAGTCGCCCACATGATGCACACAGACGACACTGTAGGTAAGCTAGGTGACGTGCATTACTTTTGTGGCATATCGGTGCAGCACCGGCATGAGGTTTCCTTGCAGGAGGTTGAGCAGCAGCAGGATTTGCAACAACTTTGTTTTGGATAGCAAAGTGGCACACGTTAACCAATGTCCCCATCGTCCACAGCAGGTACATTTGAAACAGGGTATTTGATTCGATGATGACAGTTGCATTGATTGCACCAAGGAGCAGTTCCCTTGTATGACTTCATCCCTGAGGCGAGTCATGGTGATAGCTAAATCAACGGTCCTCTGGAGCACGACGCCTATTTGTTGGGCAATTATAGCACCTAGTGACATTTGAGTGTTGTTGCGATAAAGAGGCATTTTAAAGATAATGGAAGACATGGGAGGAAACAAGCGAGATGTTATCGGATAATCAAAACAGAATGACAACGCATAAAAAATGTGATCATTTGTTTGTTACCTAAGGCAAACAAATGAGACGGTGACTAATCAAAGTAAGTAGGTCATATTAATGTATCGTGAAGACATGCTTTAGCCTATAAGTGGACACTCACCCCAAGAGTTCCCAGGTAAGAATGACTGGTCCGATTATGTGGATTTGTACGAACACTCTAGCCTTAGACAGAAAACTCAGAGTACAGGCATCCACCCTTCCAGATTGCATGTGTTCATATTATAAGACCCAAACTTTGACGAGATTTTGAAAACTTTGAAGGTTCAAAACCTTATAATAAATCATCCTAGAACAGATGATTGGTTTTCAAAGCGGATTTGAAATTTATGTTCTTATTGTGGTTGTCGCCTAAAGATAGGAGACGATATTATTTTATGACTAAACGCAAGTAAACTCGCGTTAGGGTCCTAGGAAGGTTATAGACTAGGTCAAAACATTACTAATAACCTAATTCCCTATAACCATGGGCTCTGATACCAACTTTTCTGTCACACCCTGACCGCGTTAAAAAAACAAACCGCGACGGAAACGTCGGGGAGTGTCGTAACAGAATCATTGTTTCACAACACACGGATTAAAGTTCTATTTTATTGAATTAAGTTTATTACATTGTATTGAAATTAGAAGTGAAACATGAACAAATTGACTTTCATTGTTATTAAGTCACTAAGGCCTCATCCATTCCTATATGAGCATGCATCAATATCATCATCAATCATCATCAACTATAGTACCTGAAACATATGTGAAAATACGTCAGCATAAAAATGTCGGCGAGTACATAGGTTTTATGTGAGTGTCAGATTCATGGCTCGTTTACCTTTTGAAATAACTCAAACAACTTTGTTATACGATATTAGAAAACTTAGTTTTAAAAAAAATGTTTGTATTGTAAATTAAATAACCAAGTCAAAATAGATTAGTTACAATTCATAAAACCTCGATGCCATGAATCTTAACCCCAAAATCATTTGTTTATATAGACCTAGATTGTAAATCGTTTTTGTAATAAAACTTATTGTTAGAAAAGCCATGTAATATAACTTTGTTTTGATACATTTGCCCAAGTGATCTAGATAACACAACGATATATAATGTGTTAAAAGCACTTATATATAGGAAGTACCAGCGGCGTATCCACCATGCTTTTATCACATTACACCCACCCCGTTACCTAATCACTTCCCTAACCCAACGGTTCAAACAGTTCAAATAGATCAAACAGTTCCAAACGGTTTAGATAAATCAAACAGTTCCAAACGGTTCACATAGATCAAACAATTCAGATAGTAATATAACTTTGTTTTGATAACATTTGCCCAAGTGATCTAGATAACGCAACGATATATGATGTGTTAAAAGCACTTATATATAGGAAGTACCAGCGGCGTATCCACCATGCTTTTATCACATTACACCCACCCCGTTACCTGATCACTTCCCTAACCCAACGGTTCAAACAGTTCAAATAGATCAAACAGTTCCAAACGGTTCAGATAAATCAAACAGTTCCAAACGGTTCCCATAGATCAAACAGTTCAGATAATAATATAAACCATAACATTTGTTTAAAAGACTCGAAATCATTTAGCACATATAAATCACCCCAAAACAGTTTAAAACGGTAAAAGAGGGGAACTATGTACTCACTTGAGGATGCTTAGAAGTCTTGAATAACAACCAAGCAAAGCTAGAGGGATCACGGAATCAAACGACACCTAATATAGGTATCTATGTTAATAAACCGGACCTAAATCGGAAGATTGGATAGAATGAGGTTTCGTAAACCAAATGAGTATTGGAACTCATGTGATATGGTTTAACAAAGCCTACATACTAAATCGAAACCTATCCTAAGTGCTTACGACCCATTACGACTCGTTTAGGTAGCTTACGCTACTTTAACATGTCGTTCGCGTAAAACGCGTTCGGACCGCCTAACTAGTCCTATGACAATAATTATATGCCTTAACATATATAATAATGTTATCTAATCAGTTTAGATGTCAAAATTTAGGTTACATATGCTTAAAATGAAATTATGCGTAAAAGGGGCATTTTGGTCATTTTCCTAAGGCATATAAATTACCTATCATACAACTAACTAAACGAAGTGACCATAAGGTATAACCTTGGAAGGTTATTCCCTATACAACTATGGTCACAAAATATGTTTGGTCGGATCCTAATGATCGACCAAACAGGTCGGGTTTGAAAGTCTAAGCGGTTGTTTAGACCGCTTATCTTACGACCATAAATAAGCACTAAACTAAGAGTGATGAGTTAAACATGTTAAAACATGTTTAACGAAGTTAGAAAACATGTTTGATATCAAAACAAAGAGTTTTGATACCCAAGAAAAGTTTGGTTGCAAAATACGCATAAACGCGCATTTTGACCGAAACTATGACTCGTCACTATACCTAATCAACGTGGTAATCGGTAGGTATAGTCACAAGGGACTATGACCATCGTGATTACGCTCACGTTGCAAAGTTCAAATGAACTTTGTGTTGACCAAAGACTGGTCAAAGCAGAAAGTCCAACACTGTTTGACTTTTACGCTTAAAAAAGCATAAAAGCATGAAAGAAACTTACCAAGGGTCCAAGCTAGGAAGAATTTGATCTAAGATACTCAGGTATGAAGCAAAGGCTTCAACTTAGAGTATAAACTCAGATCAAATATAAAGAACCAAATGAATCAAGGTGGGTATATATAGAATTCCCACAACAGTTAGGATCGTTCCTCGATTAATGAGCTTCAATCTAGGCCTTACATTTGGGCACAAGGTTTTGCAATACAAGGGGTACTCAAAACCAGTCCATATAGTGCAAATTCAGTGGTTAAAAACCATCAAAACCAGTTCAAGAGACCAGATTCAATGTTTCTGCAAATCTGCTGGTCTGGGACTCCTTTATGGACCGTAAGAGCTCCCATACCCTAGGTGCTGGTAGCAACTTTGCAAAATTGGCAGAGCAGGCCCCTGTGACTCCGAACTTGATTTTCGATGCATTTTTTACATGTTTAAGCCCCGTTAACCCCATTTCAAAGCTCTAAAATGAAGTTAAAGTATAGGGAACTTAAAATATGCTCAAAAACATATCGGATGTCAGTTCGTTTGGTCGTACGGTTGCGTTGTTTGGTTAATTACGATGAAACACGAACGGACGCGAATAACGATCCAAATTACACGACGAATGGAATTTTATCATGCCAATCAATAAAATAAAACATTTTAATGATTACATAAATTTTTGTATGTCCGGATATATTTAGAACGTAAGATATGCGCGTAAATGCAAACTTGTGCACTTTTTGACGCTTTTAGTCCCTATTTGAGCAAAAGTTTATTTTTGCGCACCAAACACCTCAAAGCCTATTTCTAAGCAATGTAAAGGATATTTAGGGCATATTTAACTTATGATCAAGTTCCGGAATGTTCATTACTATTCGATTCGGTATACTTTTGCAGTTTGACGCAAATAGTCCTTGCGATCGAATAAACTTGATTTCGACACACCAAACCCTCCAAAACTTATTTCTAATTTATGTAAAGGTTATTTAAGGTATGTTAAGCCTATGTCACTGTTCCGGAGTGTTTGTTTAATTAAACTGATTACGTTTACACATCAGTTCGTGTATAACCTTCCAGAAAGCGATTTAAAGCTCGAAATCGAACAAGAATTGATATGTGCAAATGATACACATATTTATACAAATACCAAGTATGAAACACAATATTTCATTGATTTGGTATTTGTTTGATGGTTGAAGTGACACAGATGTCACAGAAACCGTAACGAGTCCAAAATATATATTGTTTTTTTTATTTTTAGTCGATGTCGTCCTTAACGAGCATAAGTCCGTAATGCGCGTCGAATGTGTAACGAGTTAAAAATATGTATTATTTTTATTTTTTTGTAGATGTCGTTGGTAACGAGCGAATGTCCGTAACGCGCATCAAAACTGTAACGAGTCCAAAATATATATTATTTTTATTTTTTAGTCGATGTCGTCCGTAACAAGCGTACATCCGTAATGCATGTCGAATGTGTAACCAGTTAAAAATAAATATTATTTTTATTTTTTAGTCGATGTCGTCCGTAACGAGCGTACGTCCGTAACGTGCATCGAAATTTTAACGAGTCCAAAATATATATCGTAATATACATAACTACATTTTTATCCATTATTATTATGTTACTAGCTGCTATTCAAATTATGTCCTGAAAATTCAACTCGCTTCTAGAATCTGTTATGTAACTAAATGAAAATACCATGTGCAACCTACAAAGTGTATATGGCTGAAACACAAGGCATGCTAAAAACCAAGATATAAATATGTATAATATATGAGCAATCATCCTATAGGCTATTATGCATCAAGCATACATAACCTCTTATTTTAGCAATCAGGCATGTTGTTGGTTACGTAAAGGACAATGAAAGAATGTGGAATATACATATAATAATAAAAAGGAAGCATATTTCAAATTCTTGTTTCCAACGTTCGAAATTTGCGGCAAACAGTTATCATCTTTGTGACCTTTCTTTTTCTATCACATTCAAACTAACCTACCGGAGAATTTAGATGCTTATCTCTATGACTACTTATTTTTCGTAACATTCAAACTCATCATCGTTTCTATTAAACCATTCAAACCCCACCACCATTCGAAGTTGTTTCCTTTGTTCCGTCACGCCGCCCCAACGCTCCTACAAACCATGTTGGGATTGAACCCTACAGCGGAACATATGATAATAGCCAAAACTGGTTCAGAACATTTGATCCTTCATAAGCAGTGTTTGCATATGTACTTTCCCCTTGACAGTGGCTCTAACAACTGATAGACTTCAAAGTATTGTTGCTTATAACTGCTGACAAAGGAAGCACTGATGCTGTATCTATTGTTGTTACTTAAATGTTGTTGAAGACTAAAGCCCTGCTCTCCAAAGTACTGATCACCTTCATGGAAGCACTAATGCTCAACATCAGTTCTTAGAAGACAACAGTGATTGAAGATTCAGTAGTTTAGTTTAGTCAGTGTTTTGCTATCAGTGTTTGTAATGTAACAGTTTTTAGGAGTTTGTTAGATTGTTATATGTCACTTTCATGGTGACGTCAGCCAAAGATGCTCAGTGGTTGACTTGTAGTATAAATAGAACAGTACTCTGTACTGTTCCAAAAAGCTCACTTCACTAAGTCATTTTATACGAGCAATCACTGAGCTAAGACTGAGGGGGAGTATTGTGCATGCATGCAATTATATTGAATCTTGTAATTAAATGCAATCATTCAGTTCAATGATAAACATGTTTGCTTAAACAATTCTTCCATTGATTGTGTTTGCAAAGTTTATTTCCATATTCCACTGCTTATTACTTGTTTCTTCTTCCATTAATTACTAAACAAACACAATCAGAAAAACTCAGATCCTAACAATTGGTATCAGAGCATAGGACAGTCAAATTCGATCTAACAATCAATTTGACATAAAAGTTCAGCTCGAGTTCATTAATACTTTCGATTGTTCGTATTTAGTTGAAAAACAGAGTAAGGGATAATCACGTTCAAAAGTTGATTATTCAGTAACTGTAAAATAACCAGAATGACGTCACAAACACACCAGACATTCATAACACTGGCTCACTCTTCAAACCACCTATGTTGGTCACATCTGAATACAACATCTGGCAGCGTAGGATGGGTCACATCCTGGCTCAACAAAATACAGGATGTTGGAGGTCGGTTGTCTTTGGACCACATGTTCCAACGGTGCTAAGTGCTGAGGATCCAAAAACTTTTGTACCTAAGAAAATTGAAAACTATTCCGACCAAGATTTTCAAAAAGGATACAAAAGCATTTAGCATCGTAGCATCAGCACTCCCCAATGAAATTTATGTTGGGCTGTTACACTGTAACAGTGCCAAGGAATTGTGGGATGCACTTAAGGAACAATTTGGTGGTACTGAAGAAGTAATTGAAAACAATAGGGAAGTTTTGAGTCAAAAGTACGAAACCTTTTGTCACACTAAGGGTGAATCATTGACACAACAATTTGAACGATTTAGTTGTCTCATAAGTGAACTGTAACTTATTAATGTTGAATTTGCTAAATAAACTCTAAATAGTAGGTTTCTAAGGTCACTTCCTGAAAAATGGGACACAATTGCTTTTGTAACCAGAAACTCGGTTGGGTTCAAGGACCTTACTCTGACCCAGCTTCATGGTAGACTCCTTACTTATGAAAGGGAGTTGAACCAGAAAAAGAAGCTACAAGAGACTGGAAAAGTTGCTGATGATTACACTTTCGGCAACACAGCTCTTTTGGGTCAAGAAGAAACTGGTAGTAGTAAGGATCAGGGTTATGATCATTACATTGACATAACAGCTGGTGGAGCTTTTAACAACTCTAATTCTTACTCATCAAATTATGCTTTCACAGCTAATGGAGAAAACTATGTTTCTGATAATCTGTCCTTTGAACTCAATGATCTCCAGCACTTTGATCCAACTGATCTAGAGGAGATGGATATTTTGCACCAACTTGCACTGCTGAGTGTTAGAACCAACAAGTTTTACAAGAGAACAGGGAGAAAATTCTCAGGGTTACATGGGAACTTGAAAGCTGGGTTGGACAAATCAAAGATAAAATGTTACAAGTGTAATAGGTTAGGTCATTTTGCTAGAGAATGTAGGAGTCAAAACAATGGACCTATAATCACACATCCTAGCTCTAAACCCCAACCTACTCAAAACACTGTGCATTATACCCAATATACCCCTGCTGCCCATGTAAACACTGCTCACTATGCATACCCTGCAACCCTTGTTCCTGTGCACTATGTCCAAACCCATGTTCCACAGATACAGTATGTCCAGGCCCCAGCTCCTCAGGTGCAGGTGCAACAAGTTGTACCTCAACAAGCTACCCAAACCATTGCTCAAACAGATCAGCAAAGCTTCTTCACACAAGGCTTTGTTGATTGGAGTAGCTTGCCTGAAGAATTAGGAGATGAAAACTTTGCTCTATATGCTGAAAATAATGCTTCTAGTGATGAATTCTGTTTTGTAGCATTAGAGACCATTCAAGAAGGGCTGGAAACTGAAGATGGAACATCCAGTGCCGAAACAGTGGATACAATTGCTGAAGCAGTGGTTACTGCTATTGTTTCAGAACAACTGTTGGAAGAAAATTCAGAACCCCTGTTGGAACCACTGTCTGATCCCTGGTCAGTTAAAGAAGAGAAGAAGCCAGAAGAAAGTGAGCATGTCTGTGATTGTGCCATGATGGCTGCAACTAAGGTATCACCCCAGGTTCTTAAAATCCTTTGTTCAGACAAATGCATCATAGCATTTGCAAATGTCAAGGAGGTGAATGAAAACCTTAGAGATAAAATGTTAAATGACGAAATACAATTTGAAAAATCTTTAAAAGAATTGAAAATCAAATTGTCTGAAAAAGAAAATGAAATTTGCAGCCTCAAACATGAGCATAGCATAACTAAGGACCAACTCCAAGATATGATAGAAAAATATCAAACCTGCAAAAAAGAGTTGGAATCCACCCAAATCACTTGTGAAAAATGGGTGAATCCTGCAAAGGTTATGAAGTTATGCTTGAAAACAAGATCAAAAGCAATGTGAAATTTGGCATTGGATTTAGAAAAAATGACCAAGTTGAAAACACTGCTGCAAATGAATCTGGTTTTGTTGAAATCACACCCACTAACAAGGATGGTCAAGAAATCAATATAACTGATAAAAGTGGTAACAAAATCACTCTTGAAAGACCAATGGGGTCCTCAACTTTTGTGGAGATTGAGAAATACCAATTTAAACCCACTTGGTCTGATGAATGTGACATCCTTGAAAATTTCAAACCCATGGATTTTACCACTGTGGATTGTGTAAAAGCACCAAAGGCCAAGGTAAATCCTCTTAAGGACATCCCAACAGTGGTTCAAAACTCTGTTGCAAAGGAGTCTGAAAAGAAGAAAAAGAGAGAAAAGGTTAAAAACTTGTTTTGTGATTTTTGTGAAAAGAGAAATAATCTAACAAAAGATTGTTTTCATTTAAAAGCTTTTGACATTAACAAAACAAGTATCATTGTGCCTTCAAAAAGCTGCACCATCTGTGGTAAAACAAACCATGCTACTTAAGAGTGTGTGTACCTCAAAACCTTTGAGATCAAAAAGGAAGATTACACTTCAAAACCACCCAAGAGTTAATCAAAATCACACACCAAGAAGCAATCATCATTTGTGTCTGTCCAAACAGTTATTACAAAACAGCTGAACCAAAACCCTGTTAAAAGAGAAATTCAAGTGACAGATGCACCTCCTGCTAACCAGTACCAAAGAGGTAAAGGTCAACCTCCCTATCCAAGGGTCCCACATGTTTATGAGGCTTACAAAGAGCCCTCTAAACCAAAAGTGAACAGGCATCCCTTTGGATATCAACAGTTGATAGGAAATGGATCCCAACAGTGGTTAGAGAATAACATGCCAAAAGCTAGTCAAACCCCTGAGCTAACCACTGTCCATCTTCCTGAACTTAACTAAGACACTGTTGTGACCCCATCCAAAGCTATATTGGCTTTGGAGACCCTCCTAAACTAATTATTTACTTGATATACAGGGAGCTTCTTGTTGGTGCATACGTCTGTCGACTTCGTCTTGTATCGAGTCTTGTATTCGTTTAGTTAGATCAGGGCACGTAGTACGAGAAAAACAGGGTTTGTGTGTGAATAGTTAATTTCGCATGAAATAACATCTAGCTATTTCGCATGAAATAGCAATCAGCTATTTCGCACGAAATAGCAAGTGTTAATTCCGTGCGAAATTACCTCCACTATAAATACCCTTGTTGTGATTTCATTTGGATCAATCCGATTCCAGAGCCGAAGTGCTGCTGAAGTGTCAACGTGCTGTAAATCTTTGTCAAATCAATCAAAAAGACAGTTAAATTGAATATCTAGCTGAATCAAACTCGATACGTCTGTTTCCGCCTTTCATATTGAGTAGAACACTTCTGAACGACTCATTTTGGTCGCTAAAACGATCCTACATGTGGTATCAGAGCTCAGGAGGAGGAGTTCTACCGAATTCAGCTTGATTTCATCAAAATTTCTAACTTCTACACCTTCTTTTCAAAATTGTACAAGATTTTATGGTTAAAATGGTTTGAATTTCACACATTATATGCGAAATAGTGTTTTAACAAAGCCTTGAGAAAATTGGACCTAAAATCGAGCTAGAATCTGATCAATTTGACAAAAGTTTGGCCGACATGATGACATCAGCAATATTTCGCATGAAATAGCCTCTTAATTTCGCACGAAATTACATTTTGTGGTTAATTTCGTTTGAAATTGCTGTTAATTTCGCACGAAATTAGATTTCGTTTGAGATATTTCATACGAATCATTATTTCGCTCAAAAGAGGTTGTTTTCGTTTGAAATTGCAATTAATTTCGCACGAAATCATATTTTGTTTGGTCTGTTCGAACGAAATTACTATTTCGTTTGAAAATTCTGATTTCGTTTGTGTTAGTATTTCATTTGAAATTGTTGTGCTGATATTTCGCACCAGATTTTGATTTCGTGTGAGAGTGTATTTAGCTTGAAAGTGACTGATATTGTAAAACTTGTTACCGAATCATGGAAGAGGAATTTTACAATGCATTTGCTACTGCTCCAAGTACTTCGGTTGCTATTGCTCAGAACATGAACATGGAAAATGAAACTGG
Organism: Helianthus tuberosus; assembly: GCA_030545235.1. Taxonomy (NCBI): domain Eukaryota; kingdom Viridiplantae; phylum Streptophyta; class Magnoliopsida; order Asterales; family Asteraceae; genus Helianthus; species Helianthus tuberosus. The sequence continues at coordinate 4,518 of JARYGA010014146.1, read as the reverse complement.
AACTTTGCAAAAACCCCCGAAACTAATGGGCATTAAGGAGTATTATGGTTGGAAAGACAGATTCAAAAATTGGGTTCAAGCAAATCACTTGAGATCTTGGGAGTGTGTTGAGAAAAAGTATGTACTACCACGTACAGATTTCGAAGTTGAGAAAAAGATTTTTGAATTTACGGATAAAGAACGAGACATGTACAAAGCAGAAAAGATGATGATTAGTTTACTCCAGCAAGCTATTAAAGAAGATATATTCATATTGCTTCAACATGATAAGACTTCACGTTCAATTTGGGAAGCACTTCGAATTAAGTTTGAGGGAAGTGAGAAGATGATAAAGAGTAAAAAGGCATTGTTAAAGAAAGAATTTGATTTATTTACAAGTTTACCGGGAGAAGATACAAAGAAATTGATTGAAAGATATTGTCACTTAGTACGGTCAATGTCATTATTAGATATCAACAAAGATCGCGAAGAATGGGTTGACAAACTGGCTGATGCTTTACCTCAAAAAGAATGGGGTACATTTCTGATGATACTAAAGAATACTGGAGAATATGATGGTTTGACAATTTCCCAGTTCATTGAAAAGATTGAAGGATAAGATCTTGAGCAACAAAAGATTGCTGGAATGAACAATCCAAGTCCACAACAAGATGTTAAGATGTACTTCAAAGGGAGTGTTCAGAATGTCGAAGCAAGTCCAAAAATCCAAAATGCTTTCAGTGCAGAAAACTCATCTGGATCAATCACTCAAAGTCCAAACTGCAGCAGCAGTGGATTCTCCTCATACCCAAGTGTTAATCCGAAGGGATCAACCTCAAGTCATCAATTCCAAAGTTCAAACAACTCAAATAGTCATGTGTTACACTGTAATATTGCTTTGAATCTTCAGAATGGTCAAGGTTTTTCTGAAGAGGTTGCTAAAAGTCATATGGCGTTACTTGCTACAGTGTTAGAATCATAGGAAGGGTTGGTTGCAGGAAGAATCAGAAATCCTATGTTGACGAAAAAGGATTACAATCAGATTGAAGCTGAGGAAATGGAGTTAATGGATATCAAGTGGTGCTTAGCGAGTGTTTTGAGAAGAGCTGAAAAATTCAAGATGATTACAGGAAGAGATGATTTTCTGGATGCAAATGTTTCTACTTTAGGTTTTGATAAATCTAAAGTTACTTGTTTTCGACGCAGGGAGAAAGGTCATTTCAAGAGGGAATGTACCAATTGAGAAGCAAGTGGAGCAAATAATCCGTTTGGTGGTAATGATTATTATCGAAAAGCCATATATCAACAAGTTGCTCATCAACCTTATCAACAAAAAGAACCACAAACTGCACATGCTAAAATGATCGAAGAAGCAAATAAGAAAGCTTATTTTGGCATAATTGATCAAGATGATGAAAAGGTGGCAGAAGGTTTTAGTTGGGACAAATATATTCCACCTGATTCAAAAACAGTTGCTTTAATTGCACAGATAGTTCAAGCACCAGACTTGATGAAAGAATGGATGAAAGTATTTGCTGATGATGAAAAGAATCAAGATGATGAATCTAGTTCTTTAGATAATAGTTCAGAACAGACACAAGTGTTTGATCAATCATCAACTGATGACAGTGATGATGAGGAAGAAATGCATATTAATATTGCAAAAACTCATTTATCTCCTGAAAGTTTTCAATTTTATTTTGCAGATAGAATGGAGAAGCTGAAGGAAAGACGAGCAGCAAAAGAACAGAGGAAGATGAAATGTGAAAGCGTTGCTCAAAAAGATAAATCTGAACAAAGTGAAGAAGTTAAAATCGCTGAGAAGATATTTGAATCAGAAAAAGTGGTTGAAATTGAGAAAGTTGTTGAAGTTGAAAAAATAGTAGAAATTGAAAAAATCGTTGAGGTGATTAAACCGTGTCTAAAGTGTTTGGAATCTTGCCAACAGTGTGAAGAGAAAGATGAAAAGTTGAGTAAGCAAGATAAGATGAAAGAAAAATTACTGTTTGATCTCAATTACGTGAAAGAATCTTATGATGTGTTGAACAGAACAGTAACTAGTTTACAAAAGACAAATTCTGAAAGAGAAGATGCGTTGACAATGATGAATGCTGTAATGATGTCAAAACAGAAAGCTATCAATTATTACATTGAAGAAAGTGCAAAGTGGAAGCACGAGTTGGAGACAGAAAAGATAGAGAATGAAAGAATCAGACGGTTGTTACAGAGTTATTCTAGTTCTGATTATTTGATTGACAGAATTTATCCAACTGTTGCAGGTCTTGAAGCTTTTCAAGATGAGAAGCCAAAAGAGAAGGATACTGGTAAGAAACAAAGTGCAAATTATAACAAGTGTCCGCCTCCGATCTGGGAAGGTTATTCTCCCAGAAAACCAAATGAGGAGCAAGTCAAAAAGGCTGTCAATGTAAAGTTAAGGTCTGAAACAACTGATGATTTACCAGAAAACATTGACGTCACATTCACATCGTCTGACACTGATCATGAGTCTGAGTTAATAAAAAAGGTGGTCGATCAGGTGTTGGATAAAGATGAGGAGTTAGAGTCAAAGTCTGAGTCTGAAAGTTCGAGAACATCATCAGTTGACAGTCCAAAGTCGTCGGTTAAATGGGTTTACAATAAAGAATTCTTGTTATCAAAATCTAATTTGAATGACGAACCAATCAAGGTGGCATATACTTTGAATGATTCAGACAAATTATATTCTGATGAAGAATTTCCAATAAGAGGTGTTAAACCAGAAATGATAAAAAAGGTTTTCAAACTAATAGAAATTAATATTTCTGAAATAAAAGATGTAAATCTTTCTGAAAAACCTAAACCTTACACCTCAAGAGTTCAACAACGTTTAAACAAGAAAAAGGGTTACAGTTCTGGTTCAGTTTTTCAAAAGAAACCAAACCATAACAGTAATTTCAAAAAGAAAGGACTTGGTTTTATTCCACCGAAAAATCATAAAAATGAGAAAACTTATAAACCAAAAACTGTATTTGTTTCAGGAGCAAGTTCGGAGGAAGAAGCTAAGAGCTCATTCTGGAAGCAATCAAACAAAGAGTTCTTTGCAGAAAAACAAAAATTTGAGAAGATTGGAGCTTATCAGAAGAGAGAGACAAGAACATGTTACCGATGTCATGAAGTTGGTCACATTGCCTGGAACTGTCCTAAAGCAACCAAAACCAAACATGAAGTTGTTTCTAAACTCAAAGAGAAAGTTGTTGATAAAACCGAACCACCAACTGAAAAATTTAAAATTTTCAAAAACTCAAAATATGAAGTTGGTGAATGTTCTAAAAAGTTTTACAAGAGAAGGGTAAATCTTGACAACCAAAAGTGGGTTGTTAAGAAATCTGATGTGAAAACTGGCGATGAATCTGATTCCACAAAGTCAGAGGAGCCACAAATTGAGTTAAAAATAGAAACGTCAGTTCCTCCAATGGATGATGTCAATTTTCCACCATTGAGGGCTGAAAATTTTAAACAGAAAATTGGTAAAGTTGAGATTTCAAATCAATTCTATTCTGAAAATAGAGAATTTGATGTTGAAAAAGTTTTTAATGGAAATGTTAAAAAGATTTTTGGAAAAATGGTCGATGGAAAGGTTAAAGGGGTCGATGGAAAAATGGTCGATGGAAAGGTTAAAGAAGACAACTTACACCCCGAGTGAAGATGAGGAGGTAACATCCAAGTTTGGTGAAGCTTGGATGTCTGTTTTTCATATGTGAAAAGTATGACTTGCCGGAGCTCCCAGGTTGGTAAGCGTGGAGCCGGAATCGGCATCATTCTTGGTAAATGAGATTGTAAAGTACTTACATGTGGTACAAGTGGTTAATCAAGCTCATTAAGTTGAACTTGATGTAATACTACATGTGGTAAATCAGGGACATTAAGTTGTACTTGATTTTCTACAAATGGTATTTGTTGATTGAATTAAAAAATTGTTATATTTTTCAAGTGATTAAAGAAGAACAAGGTGATGAATTGAACCCCTAACCTACAAGTGGTTTTATGAAATCAACAAAACTTATTTTCTGGAAAAACCATTTGATTAAAACAAACTTAAGTGTTTTGAAATCATAATGGGAAAATAGTTTGTTGTAAGGGGGAGTTCTGATTGTTTATGCCAAGTGGATGGCGAATTGATGCAATTCACATCATGTTGTCACTTTCTGTGTACAGTTTGTTTTCAAATTTCTTTTAAATGCTTTTGCATTTTAGGGGGAGTAAAGATTTTCAGAAAATTCAAAAACATTTGAAAATTTGAAAAAGGCAAAAACATGATAAAATCAAAAATGAGTTTTGTTGTAAAAAGAGGAAATGATAATACATCAGTGGACTATCGCAGCATGCTAAAGAATTGGAAAGTTAAATGTGATAAACGGTCTCACTGATGATGTGCCAGTAGGTTTTTGCACATTTAGTAAATTGTGTCGAGATATAAACCTAAATTTCAAACTTACTTATCTCGTGGGGAACATCTCTCGGATATATGGGTAACCCCCGAAATCTTGTTTGAAAGGTCCC
>JARYGA010014145.1:0-52625 GCA_030545235.1 Helianthus tuberosus | reverse complement strand
TTATGAGAAAAGTAATTATATGTGACCAAAGGTTAGTCGTTAGCCACACTTAAAAAACAAAGAAAATCATGTGGCTTTACATAAACATTAGTCACACTATCATCCCTTTGTATTTTTGTGTGACAGAATGATAGCAAATGTCATGTGAAAAAAAACAACGTGTGACCAAAAGTTATACAATAGTCACGTTTAAAATTACAAAATTTTATGTGTGACTAAAGGTTAGACAATAGTCACATTTAAAATTACAAAGTTGTTTTGTGTGTCTAGAAATAGTTCTTGGCCACACTTATAGTAAACTCATGTGACTAAATAAAAAAACGGTTACACTTACTGTAAGTTCATGTGGCCATTACTACCATTTAGTCACACTTAATGGATAAAATGCTTGGTTACAACAACTCTTTTTGCCACATTTATTTTTAATTGATGTGGCTAAAACAAACTTTTAGGTGACTATATAATAGAAAAGGCCACACTTACAATAAATTCATGTGTCTGTTGCTACCTTTTAGCCACACTAATTGTATAGAACATCCGATTTCAGCAAGAAATAGTGGTACCGTTTAGCCACACTATTGAGTTGCTACGACCACTAAACCTGAATGTGGCTGTATGATACCTACGATGACTCGACCTTTGGTCACACTTGAGCCGGAAAAAAAAAGTGTGGCGAAAGGCGTATGGCCACATTTTTTGTGTGTGGCCATAAGCCTTTTTTGGTGTAGTGATGTCATCTTCATCCCTGCAAAGTGGAAGATCAAGGAGATCCTGCAAATCTTCAAGACTTAGGCCAAGTGCTTGTTCCCTTGTCATTTTCTTCACTTCTCCACTAGACTTGATCACAGTCAGTACATGGGTCTGTTTGTCAGTTTTCCACTTTAGTACTTTTGAGTCTGGTGGGTTTCTTGGGAGATTTTTATTAGATGAGGAGTTTGGTGATGCTGGCCTTGTAATGGCTGTCTGAGCAGTGCTTGCAAGTTGATTTAATCCAAGAGTTTCAGCTATCATCCTCTTAATGTCCTCTTTTACAAGGTCATCTCCTTCCATTAATTATGCCACTGTTTCAGTATCCAACTGTTGTTGTCGTCTTCTTTTATAGATGGCAGCACCAGCTGGAGCAGTGGATCTCCTGATTTGCAGCTTTGGTGGTCTTGTTGAAACCTCTGCTTCAGGGTAGTCAGGATTTTGAGGGATCTTTGGATTTTTCTTTCTTAATTCCTCCAACTTTTTGTAAGTAACCCTGACCTTGTCTTCTCTCCATCTCACCACTTGATTCTTTGACCCAAATTCAGCAGTAATTAGTTCCTCTTTCATTCTCTTCAGTTCCAATGTCTTTTCAGGTACATTCTTTTTGTACTTTGACCAATCAGGAGGAATGTGTTTGAGCTTATTCTTAATCATTTCTTGAATCCTGGCTGCTTCACTTTCAAGCTCAGGAATGGTCCACTCTTTATACATGTATTTTCCCCCCTTGTATTTCTTATGAGCCATGATGTTTTCAATATAGTCTTTTCTCAAAGATTCATATGCTTTTTCTGAAATTTGTCGACATACATTCTTTGCAAACTGCTCTAAGGATCTGACTTGAGTGAATAGAAATTGGTAATGCCTTTGAATTTCTTTGTCAGTTTTTCCTTAAGAGTTTCTTTTGGAGATATCCTCTGCCTGTTGAGCCTTAACTTTCAAGTACTCTTCAATGTTGTTGGGCCTAGGGTATCCTTCAACTGATGGCAACCTCCTTTTAGCAGGATCATCCTCATAGTAGAAAGATTTAATCTCTTCTCTGACTGCTATAAGTTCACGAGGATATTGGAAACCCGTAGGAGTGATGGTAGTGATTGGTTGTTGTACTTGGGCTGATGAGAGAGGAACAAGGTTTGGAATAAGTGCAAGAGATTGTGAAGATGTTGGTGGTGGTGATGGAGAATCATCATCAGGTATAAATATCTTTCTCCTTTTTTGTATAGGAGAGGCTGATGATGTTTTGGATGGATCAGTAGTGGTGGAAGGTGGCTGACTAACAGTTGTTGAAACAACTGGTGTTTCAACCACTGTTGTCATTACAATAGATGTTGTAACATCTGATGTCTTCTGCCTTTTAGCAGGAGGTGATGGTGGTGAGGTTGTTTTTGGTGGTGAAGTGATTTTTGGTGGTGGTGGTAAGGCAGTGGTTATGGTTGTGGTGTGTGTTGAAGTGGTGTGTATTGAAGTGATGGCAGGTGTTTGGCTGGCAGTTGTTGAAACTACTGAAGTATCAGCAGTTGTTGAAACAGCAGGATTTACAACAACTGTTTGGGTAGATGTTTGAGGTTTGGAGCCTTTGGAAGGGGGTTTGGAGGCATGCTTTGTGGGTCTGGATGGTGTGTGTTTAGGTTGCCTTATTTGTCTAATGGGCTTCTTCTTTGTATCCTTAGGATTTTCATCATCCATTGGTTCAGAAGGACCCTGCACATTCAGCTCCATGAAAGCTCTTTTCTCCTGTTCCCACCTGGCTTTATCCTTAGCGTCTCTATCCCTTTTGACCTCTGCTAATGCATCAGCAATGGCATTGGTGGTAACATCAATCTTTTTGGACCCATCTGGTAAAGGAATATCTTTGAGCATACTATCTTTTTGTGGCTCAATGTATAGACCATCTTCTATTCCCTTCAATGGCAATGGCATTGGTGGTAACATCAATCTATGCCCTTTTTTCATATATACTCTCTTATTAAAAGATTGACCTTTTACATTTTCTTTACTAAAATTCACAAATCAACCTAACTTGACTTTTTTTTATTCAAGGACTTGTCTTTTACCCGCCGCGGGTTGAGGCGGCACCGCCGTACATGACGTGATAAATTATAGATTATAATCAACATGACTCGTGTTCGAACTAAATTTATGTTGAAGCATAGAGTAACCAAAATTCATACCATTGAATAAAAATGTATTATATCTTACACGACTTGTTTCCAAACAAAATTTACGTTGAAACGTAGACCAACTCAAAATGCACACCAATTATACACGTGTGTTGGCGTCGTACACCGCATGATAACTCTAGGCTATAATCGACCCTACTCGTTTCCGAACTAAACTTACGTCGAAACGTATAGTAACTCATTTATATCGTCGAATGAAAACGTATTATATTTGGTCCGATTTGTTTCCAAACAAAATTTACGACAAAACAAAGTGCAACTCAAAACATACATAAAAGTAAAACTTTATATTGTTGACTTGTCTTGTTTCCAAACAAAATTACATTAAAGTGTATTCAACAAAAACATTTTCTAGTGCATCAGGTTATGAAATAGTGTTGAGTAAGGATGAAAAAAAAAAGATAAAAAAAAGTAGTTGAAAACCGAATTTAGCTTCAGGAAGAGTTAAATGCCCGGATAGTTCCTGTGGTTTGCCCTTTTTTCACCTTTAGTCCCTAACTTTTTTAAAGTTACAGCTATAGTCCCCAACTTTTGTAATGTCTTTCCCAGATAGTCCCTAGGCCTAACATCAGTTACTTTTGGTCAAAAATCACACAAGGATAATGTAACCAAATCTGATTTTTGTGAGGTTAGATGCTTGGTTAATTGGACAAATGTGTAAAAAACAAATGAATGAAATGAATGATCAACACAAGGATTTATACGAGGAAAAAGCCCTTGATCAATGAATGATCTCCGGCATAAAAAACATCGGGTGATGGAAACTACCGATCACCAACTATATTAAACAAAGAAAGTTTACAACTTGGGATGATATCAAGCTTGGTACAAAGATTGCTAAAGTGTAAAAGTGTGTAATCGCCAATAAGTTGCAGAGAGTTCGAGTGTGGTGTTCGTGTGTTTTTAATAATGCTAAAGCAAGCTTGTATCACCTTTAAAATAAGAAACTATCTAGACTAACTAACTATCCGCAAATAGTGCAAGCTCCCCACGATCACCATAACGATCATAGAGTCCTTGCACGTGCAGAATTATCAAGCATATTCCCCTAAAATCTCGGTTGGACAAAGTCTTATTCGAATACACCTGCAAAACAAGTACAAAAATGATGGAAACAATTGTTAGTTTTAGGATAATAATGAGGATCCTAGATCCTTATCCTTTCAGCTTCTTCTGAGGATTCTTAATTCAAACTAAACTGAGGATCCATGATCCCGGCCACACTTGAGGATCCATGATTCATACGCTATGAAATTCTATCCCTAACAATTGCCCCCAAACATGATTAGTTAATATCCAATTAGATAATCATGTTTGAACGATTTTCGAACTAGCCGTTGCTTATGGATATAGACGTTACAATGCTAATGTCATTGTCAGTCATCACCTGCAACCATAATCATTATAAATAGGTTAAAGATAAGGATTAAATCCTGCATTTATATTCGAGACCCTCTTCTTTGAATCCAAATCCGAAGATCCTAGCAGGTAACTCCTTCTCTCTTTTCTTTGATCTTCTTTTCCCTGATCCTCTGTTCTTCAAAAATTCATGGCGAAGAAGAGCATTCGTTCTTCCCCTGCCAAGAATCCTGATCACAATAGTCCGCTGAAGAGTCATGGTTTAACCAAAAACCCTTCAATGGAGCTTTGCTGATTCACTGATCCTCCTTCCCTGATGGCACCATCTTCAGACCCTTTGATACTTCAACCAAGAGTGACTGTGTGTTAGACACATGGATCACTTTCCCTGCTGCTCCCTTCCAAATAGGGTTCACTTATCCCTTCCCTGTTATTACACAGGGATTCTTCACACTTATCGTCCTTTGCTACATCCAGGCGATGCCGATGGTGTGGACGGTCCTGTACACACTAGAGCACATAATAGAACTTGAAGGCATAGACATAGGGGTGTCTGAGTTTAGTCAACTGTATAACCTTGTGAGTCATGGTTCCTACCGATATCTTTTCAAGTCCAAACCCTAGAAGTCTCACCCAATCTTGAAAACCACCAAGAACGACACCAACTGGAGGAATCAATTCTTCTTCATGAGGAGGGATTCTATTCCAAATGGAAACCTTCTTCCCAAAAAGTGGAACACAGATGGTAGGAATCTTTCTTTTCTGTTGAGGATAACTGATCATTTATCTTTGTTTATGCAGCTATAACCTTGTCACACATTCAAGAATCACCTGCCACCCAAGAGAGAATCGAAGCTTTCTGGAAGATTGATCCTGCCAACAGAACTTATCCACCCAAGTCAAAGGATCTAGAAGAGATTTCATCTACTTCCTACACCTTGTCAAGTAAGTATCCATACATGTGTATATATAAAAGTTTGATAAAATGAAAATATGAATACTTATATGTGTGTTATGCTTGTAGGTGCTGCCAAATCCTCAAAATCTGCTTCCAGGTTCAGCCTCAATGATCTTCAAGACATTGCATCTCCAAAGTCCCTCAAGAAGGACCTGACTGATAGCCAGAGTAATCCCGAGCCTAAAGGCATGAGCACCAGGGGCAAGGGAACCAAGAGGAAGAAGCCTGCTGAAACCTTCGAAGGGCTGCCTCTAATGGAACGCCAACTTCACGATTATCTCTCTAAGGTAAGAATCTTGTATCCTGAAATTTTGCTCCTTTTAAGGATTTAGGATCCTGACTGCTATAATCTTCCTTGTGCAGAAATTTGCTGAGGTTCAAATCCTGATGGACCAGAGGCTGGCTGAGGCTGAGGAGAAGAACCTGGACTTCCAGAAGATCTCCTTACCCAAAGACAAGAAGATCTCCTCCCTGGAAAAGGATATCAACATGCTGCAGAAGGAGCTGCTTCGGGCTGAAATCACAGCCCAAAAAGAGAGGAGCGAGATCATGGAAGGGGCCAAACTGTCTGCTACTATTGCCATGCTGAAGATCAAGTTGCAGATGGCTAAAGAGGCTGCGGATCCTTCTTTTGACAGGGCTGAGTGGGACCCGGAGGCCTGGAAGCAAAGGCTAGTGGAGCTTGGTGATGAAGATGAACCTGAAGAGGTACTAGCTCTTGAAGGTGGAGGCAGCGTGGTCAAGGATCCTGTAGAGGAAGCAGCTGGTGGCAGTGGCAAGGGTGGTGAGGAGAAAGTTGATGAAGCAGCGAAGGTTTAGGCTGCACAAATGGGTGATGATGGATATTTCTAGACACGGCCGGAGCCCAATTTTTATGGTTTAGTAGTTTGTTTTAGTGTTTCAAACAATGGTCCGTAATAACTTTGAACAATAGCTGTTAGGGTTAAGGATCACTGATCCTTGGACAATAGGGGGTAACAAAGGTGGATGCTTCCTTCTGTTTGTGGAGGATGAAGCCTTTGATGCCCCTCATCTTTAATTTCCTGCACTTAACGAACCTTTAGCATGGACACCCTTTGCCAACCCAAGTGGACGGGCCACGTATTGCTGGTAGAAGCTTGGGTTGGCAATTTTGACAACCTTTTAAAGGGATAACTTTGATAAATATATACAACTTTAACTTTTGGCTATCTTTGTGTTGTTCATCTTGTGTACACTTACTTGTCAATTGTCATTGCATAATTTTAGAATTTACAAGTTATTGATAAAAGTATTAAATGTATATCAAAATCAATTTATATCAAAGAGTTCAGGATATGATCAAGGATCACATATCCTCTAATCAAAAAGTTTGAAAAGTGAAAAGATTTAGGATCATATATCCTGTTGTCAAAGAATAATGGTATAAATGAAAAACCAAGAATAAAGTTAAAGTAAATAAGGATCATACCAGAGAATCCAAGTTAGGATCCTATATCCTTAACACTTACAACTGTGACAATCAAAAGATAAAACGTTGTAGAAAGTTAGGATCTAGGATCCTTAACTGTTTGGCTTTGGAAACCTGCAATATAGTATAACTTGGGACTAAGCCAATTGTAAAAGAAAATGTTAGTATCTGGGGAAAGGCCCAACAATCTGGGGACAAGCCCAATAAGATGGGGACAAGCCCAAAAACTGGGGACAAGCCCAAATACTGTGACAAGCCCAAAGGATCTTGTGTAAACTGGAGCATGGCCCATACTGGCGACTATCCAAACTTAGTGACATGAAAATGCCAAAACCCTTAGCTAATGTGAAAACGTTAGAAACCTTAGGAACGGATGTATGGTATGTCTACCATTATACTTAGGATCCTAAATACAGCGAGTACAATGAAATTGTCAGCTGGCGAAGGTGTAAGAACCTGGTTCGTAGGAGGTAATGGATACCTTAAACTGGGGACAAGCCCAATGAACTGGGGATAAACCCAAGGACTTTGGAGAATTGACTGGATACTTGATCCTTTGCCGAGATTACACCTACTTCTGCAAGACTCAGAACTTTATGAAAAAGGATAAAGGATCCAAGATCTTTCTCCTTGTAATAAAATAATTTAAAGAATAAGAGACGTAAATAATGAAATCATTACCAGAATGAGGATCATATATCCTCTGAGGATACTTAATATGTACCAGATTTTAGGATAACCAAGGATCTTGGATCCTTCTCATATGAAGTATCTTTTTAAATGGAGAACTTTCCAACCTCTTAGTAATAAATCACCTTCCATGGTTAATAAGCGATATGCCCCCTTTCCTGCCTCAGCTTTAATTAGGTAAGGGCCTTCCCACTTTGGTGCTAACTTGCCATCAGCAGGATTTGTGGTATTTTGGAATGCTTTCCTTAACACCATATCACCAACTTGAAATTTCCTGATCTTAACATTATTGTTATAAGTTCCAGCCATCCTTTGTTGATGACTAGCCAATCTTATCCTTGCTAAATCCCTGAGTTCTTCTATGGTATCCAAATCTTGAACCAAGTTTTCAGCATTTCCCTCAGGATCACGGATGCTTGTTCTTGTAGTAGGGACTATCTTCTTTGTAGGGATCACAGATTTGGCTCCAAACACTAAAGAAAATGGAGTCTGGCTAGTAGCATTCTTGGGAGTTGTTCTATCAGCCCATAACACATAAGGTAGCTCTTCTGCCCATTTCCCTTTCTTGGATCCAAGCTTCTTCTTCAAGTTGTTGATAATGATCTTGTTTGATGATTCTGCTTGACCATTAGCTTGTGGGTGGACTGGTGTTGATGGTATCATCCTAATCCCCCAGCTGTCACAAAAGTTAGTAGTTCTACTCCCAATAAATTGGGATCCATTATCACAAACAATTTCAGAAGGTATGCCAAATCTAGTAATGATGTTTCTTTTTGTAAAGGATATCACTTCCTTTTCTCTGACTTGTGCAAAGGCTTCAGCTTCTATCCATTTGGAAAAGTAATCAATCATAGCAAGCATAAACACTTTTCCTCCTGGTGCTTTGGGAAGTTTGCCAACTATATCCATTCCCCATCTCATGAATGGCTAAGAAGAGGATATAGGATGCAGGAGCTCTGCTGGTTGATGAAGGATATTGATATGTCTTTGACAAGCATCACATTTCTTCGCATAATCCACAACATCTTTTTTCATGGTAGGCCAATAATATCCTGTTCTAAGGATCCTTGAGAACAGTGCTCTGCCTTCAGTGTGGTTTCCACAATCTCCTCCATGAAAATCCTTCAGAACTTCTTGCATTTATGGATCCTCAATGCACCTTAGATATGGACCTGCAAGAGATCTCTTATATAACATGTTATTTAATATTGTAAATTGAGATACCTTGACTTTGAAAGCTCTAGGATTTTCTCCCATAGGAATCTCTCAATGTTTTATATATCTCAGGATTGGAAGGATCCAGGATCCTGAATTCGACTGTGCACCATCACTAGGTATGATTGCAGAATCCTCCACGATCTCCATGGCTGTGTGATCCTCAATAGAAGGAGCTAAGATGTGGATGATGGGAATTTTAATATCCTCTGGAATCTTCAATGATGATCCAAGGTTTGCTAAAGCATCAGCTTCTGCATTTTCTTCCCTGGGTACATGTGTCAAACTAAAAGAAACAAAAGAGTCTGCCAATTTCTTGACTATCTCAAGATACCTGATTAGTCTTTCACCTTTAACAACATAAGAACCATTAAAGTGGTTAGTAATTAACAAAGAATCTACATGTACCTCAAGAAACCTGATCCTCATGTGCATGGCATTTTGCAAACCAGCTATTAAGGCTTCATACTCAGCCTCATTATTAGTAGTTTCAAACTCACAAGCAATTGAGTGGGGTATTATGTCCCCCTATGGCGATTTTAGTAGTATACCTAGTCAAGTTCCTTTGACATTTGAAGCCCCATCTGTGAAGAGTATCCAAGGATCCTTAGTTTCTTCAAGTTGTTGAACTTCCAGTTAAGCTTCCCTTTGCAGATCACTACTGAAATCAACCACAAAGTCAGCTAAGGCTTGAGATTTGATGGTAGTTCTTGGTTCATATCTGATATCACAGGCACTAAGCTTGTCTGCTCACTTTCCCATCCTTCCTGACATTTCAGGGTTTCTGAGGACATTCTTAATAGGAAAGTTAGTCTTAACAATAATAGGATGAGTCTTAAAATAATAACGTAATTTTGTAGATGCCATGATTAAAGCAAGAATAAGTTTTTCTAAATGGGAATACCTGGACTCAGCATCAAGTAGACTTTTACTTACATAGTATACAAGATGTTGAGTACCTTCGTGATCCTTGACAAGGACTACACTAACTGCCTTAGAAGAAACTGCCAAGTATAAGGATAATATATCCCCCTTTTCTGGTTTCATTAAGGCTGGAGCTGAGGATAGGTAATCCTTAAGGGCCTTGAGAGCATTTTCATGCTTTTCAGTCTACTCAAATTTCTTATTCTTTCTCAGGATGTCATAGAATTCTTTGCATTTCTCTGATGACTTTGAGATGAATCTGTTCAAGGCTGTTGTTTTGGTCAAAAATCAAGCAATGATAATGCAACCAAACTTTCTGTTGTGAGGTGTGATGCTTGAATGATTGAACAATGCGAAGGATCACTCAGAAATGTAATGAACAAGTGACACAAAGATTTATACGAGGAAAAATCCCTTGATCAATGAATGATCTCCGGCACAAAAAACCTCGGGTGATGGAAACTACCGATCACCAACTCAAATTAAACAAGAAATGTATTACAACTTCGGATGATAGCGAGCTAGTTACAAGGATCACTATAGTGTAATGTGCAAAAACGTGTGTAACCGCCAAGTGAATTGTCAAGAGCTGGTGAGAGCGGTTGTGAGTGTGCGTGTTAAGCTAAAAATAGCCAAGTGTTCTAATTTAGCTCGCTATCCCCTTTTAAAAATGGAAAATATCTAAGCTAACAAAGTGTCCGCATTTTGTGCAAGTCCTCCACGACCTCCATAACGTCCATTTCAGCCATGCACGTGCGGAATAAATATGGAATATGCTCCAGGAATATCGCCAAGACCAAGTCCAAGCTCGTACTCCTGCAAAACAACTTCATATTCAAAGCAGACAATCGTTAGTATAAGGATCCTGATGATGATCCATGATCCTGATCCTACATACTTTCTGAGGATCACTAATTCAGACATAATTGAGGATCACTAAACCCAACAGTAAATGAGGATCGCTGATCATTAGAAAATCCTCCCCTAACAATTTCCCCCAAAATATAAGGAGTAATTTGTAAATAAACGAGTTGTATTTTCTTGTTCTTATCCGTAACCAACTAACGGATATATAGCCGTTGTAATCGAACTATCTGTTGCCATCCTGACGTCACTGAAGTGACTACCCTGCAAGATCATCATTATAAATTGAAGTTAGAGATAAGGGTTAGAGAGCATTTAAATTCATGCATTTCCTCCTTTAAATCATCATTCGAAGATCCGATCAGGTAATTCTCTCTCCTTTCTCTCTTCATCTTCTTTCTCTGTTCCTTCTTTCCTCATCTTTATCTGCGATCAAGATGATGTTGAGATCTTCGCCGGCTAAGGATCACCGTAAGGACAGTCCCTTGAAGTCCCAAGGGATCATCAAAGATTCTGCGAAAGAAAGATGTTGCTTCACCGATCCACAGATAGACAGAATCCGCCATTGTTTCCCGGCGAATACCGTTTTCAAACCATTTGACCCCACCGTTCTAAGTGACTATATTTCTGAAACTTGGGTAACCTTTCCGGTCACACCATTTACAATAGGATACTCGTATCCTTTTCCAGATTTCACCCATTCCTTCTTCTCTCTTACCGGCATCTCCTACATTCAAGCGATGCCAATGATCTGGAGGGTCTTATATACCCTTGAAAGGATCGTTGAACATGAAGGAATTGATATGGGAATGACGGAGTTTGCAGAGATGTATGACCTTGTTAGCCATGGATCCCACCGATATCTACTCAAACATAAACCTGGTGAAGAACACCCCATCTTCAAAGCCACTAAGAATGACATCAACTGGAAACGGCGATTCTTCTTTGTCAGAAGGGATTCTCTCCCTGATGGAAAGGATCTGCCTAGAAAATGGACCACCCATGGTAGGATAGAGGATCCTTAGAAGGATCACCAGATGACCTTGTTTCTGCTGAGGATCACTAACATCCTTTTGCTTCTATTTTGCAGCTATCACTATCGCACACCTTATTTCAACACCTGCAACCAAGGAGAGGCTTGCTGCTTTTTGGAGGCTTGATCCTGAAATAAGATCATTTAAAGCAAATACCCAGGATTCTCAAGAGGTATCCTTAGGTTCTGTCACAATGTCAAGTAAGTATCCATGTTTATATGTAATTAAATGCTTACATTAAAATGAAATAAGGATACTTATCTATGTTTGAATGTGTAGGTGCTGGAAAATCATCGAAGTCTGCCACCCGTTTCAGTGTCACCGATCTCACCACTATTGGTCCCAGGTCCGGGAAGAAAAAAGCTGCTGCTAGCCCAAGTACTGCCATCCCCAAGCCTACTGCTTCCAAAGGAAAGAAGAGGAAAGCCTCTGAGGCTGATAATCTAGAAGGCCTGCCTCTAATTCACCACCAGTTCCTTGAGTACTCTGCTGATGTAAGGATCACTAACTTAACTTAGTTATCCTGCTCACTTGAGGATCATGTTATTCTAAGCTTTATATTGTCTTTTTGCAGAAATTCACTGAAATCGAGGATTACGTAGGCAGTGTTGAAGAAGTTGAGCAAAAGTGCGTGGATCTCCAAAAGATGATGCTGGCCAAGGATAAGAAGATTGCCTCCCTTGAAAATGATGTCAATCTTGTGAAGAGGGAACTTGTCTTGGCTCACATTACTCCTGATCAGGAGAAAAATGAGATCACCAATGATGTAAAATCTCCGCTGCCATTGCTATGTACAAAACCCAGTTGTAGATGGCCCAAGAAGCTTTGGATCCTGACTTTGACAAGAGCAGCTGGGACGTAGAGGGCTGGAAGGCTAGATTGGCTGAGCTGGATGATGAAGAAGAGGTCTTAGCAATCGAGGCTGGCGGCAGTGGAGTCAAGGATCTGGTGGATGATGCTGAAGCTGGAGGAGATGGTGATGCAGCAAAGGTGTAAGCTGCAGGAATGGGCGATGAAGGACATTTCTAGACGTAGCCGGAGCCCATTTTTTAGAATTTGGTAGTTTATTTTGGTTATGGTGTTTTGAAACAATCTTGGGTTGTAACAACTTTAGACAACAGTTTCTAGGGTGAAGGATCATGGATCCTTGAACAATAGGCAGGATAATAGGTGGTGGATGGATCCTCTGTTTAGGGGATGAAGCCACTCGTTATCCTTCCGTCTTTTATTTCCTGCACTACAAAGACCCGTAAACAATGGACACCCTTTGCCAACCCATGTGGACGGGCCACGTTTTGCTGGTTAACTTTAATTTTTGGCTATCTCCCGTGTTGTTATCCTTGTTAGTACTTTACTTTTCAATTGTTGTGATATTCATTTTGGCTAAACTTATCAAGTAAGGAAAAAATTTAATAAATATTCTCAAAAAGTTTAGGATATGATCAAGGATCACATATCCTATAGTCGAAAAGTTCTGAAAAGTAGTGTAGTTTAAGGATCACAAGTTCAATTGTCAAAGGATAAGGGCAACTCAGATGAATAATGAATAAAATCAAAATAGTTAAGGATCATACCTGAGAATCCAAGTTAGGATCCTAACCTTTAAGACTTATAATCAGGATATCCAAAAGACAAACCTTAGTAGAAGGTAAGGATTAAGGATCCTTGGTCGTTTAGCTTCAAAAACCTGAAATAGGATACAACTTGGGACTAAGCCAATATAAGATAAAAGTTAGCAACTGGGGACAAGCCCAACAATTCTGGGGACAAGCCCAAAGGATAACTGGGGACAAGCCCAAAGGATAACTGGGGATAAGCCCAAAGGATAACTGGGGACAAGCCCAAGGATCGTGTGTAAACCGGAGTATGGCCCTCACTGGCGACTATCCAAACTTAGTGACATGAAAATGACAAAACCTTAGCTAACGTGAAAACATTAGAAACCTTAGGAACGGATGTATGGTACGTCTACCATTATACGCAGGATCCTGAATATAGCCAATACAATGAAATTATCAGCCCCTAAAGCGAGTACTGCTCCCATTGCCATGAACTATACCAGGATCATCGTGCGCTACTGGCGAAACTGGGGACATGCCTGAACTGGGGACTAGCCCAAATAACTGGGGTCAAGCCCAAATAACTGGGGTCAAACCCAAATAACTGGGGTCAAGCCCAAATAACTAGGGTTAAGCCCAAATAACTGGATACTTCTATGGATACTCAATCCTTTGTTAAGGATACCTGAACCTTCAAAACTCATAATCAAGTGAAAGGAGGATAAAGGATGCAGGGTCCTTATCCTTATATAAGATAATTAATGAATGAAATAGTTTGAGATTAGATCCTTACCAAAATGAGGATCATCTGTCCTATAAGGATCCTTCAAGGATACTTGTCATGTAAGGATCATGGATCCTTGCCACATGAAATATTTCTTCCAATGGACAGCATTCCAAGCTCTTGGTAGCAAATCACCTTCCATTGTTAGCAATCGATATGCCCCCTTTCCTGTCTCAGCTTCGATCAAGTAAGGGCCCTCCCACTTTGGTGCCAACTTCCCATCAGCAGGATTGGTGGTATTCTGAAATGCTTTCCTTAACACCGTATCACCGACTTGGAATTTCCTGATACTGACATTTTTGTTATAGGCTCCATCCATCCTTTGTTGATAACTGGCCATCCTTATCCTTGCCAAATCCCTGAGTTCTTCTATAGTATCCAAGTCTTGAACCAAGTTTTCAGCAATTTCTTCAGGATCACGAATGCTTGTTCTTGCAGTAGAAACCACCATCTCTGTAGGGATCACTGATTCCGCCCCAAATACCAAAGAAAATGGAGTTTGGCCAGTAGCATTCTTGGGAATTGTCCTATCAGCCCAAAGTACATAAGGTAGTTCGTCTGCCCACTTTCCTTTTTTGGATCCAAGCTTTTTCTTCAAATTGTTGATGATGATCTTGTTGGATGATTCTGCCTGACCATTAGCTTGTGGGTGGACTGGTGTTGATGTTATCATCTTAATCCCCCAGCTATCACAAAAGTTAGTAGTTCTATTCCCAATAAACTGGGATCCATTATCACAAACAATTTCAGAAGGGATACCAAATTGTTAGGGGAGGATTTTCTAACAATTAGTGATCCTTATTTGTTATCCTAATTAATGATCCTTACTTCTGTGACAGATAGTGATCCTCAGAAGAGCTTCAGGATCAGGATCATGGATCACTTTAAGGATCCTCGTACTGACGATTGTTTATCTGTGTTTTGTATTACTTCGCAGGAGTAACAAGCTTGACTTGGTCTTGGCAACGGTACTAAGGAATATTCCACGGGCATTTCGCACACGATTGACCAAAAATGGACGTTGTGGAGAACGTGGGAGCTTGGCACAAAAGTCGGATAGTTAGTTATTGTAGTTAACTTCTATTTTTAAAGGGGTAACGAGCTAGAATTAGAACACTTAGCCATTTTCAGCTACACACACTCTCATATACTCGCACTCTTGAAGCTTCTGACGAACATTTATTAGTTTCCACTCACTTTTACACATTTCACGATAGTGATCCTTGTACCTAGCTCGTTACTATCCGAAGTTGTAAACATTTATTGATTTATTTGAGCTTGGTGATCGGTAGTTTCCATCACCCGGGGTTTTTTGTGCCAGAGATCAACTCTTGATCAAGGGCTTTTTCCCCGTATAAATCCTTGTGTCGTTTGTGCAATTTACCTTGAAGTGATCCTTGTCATTGTTCCACATTATAAGCATCATACCCCGTAACAGAGAGTTTGGTTGCATTATCCTCATCAGATTTTTTGACCAAAACAGTTTGGCGCCCACCGTGGGGCAATTGGTGCTTCATCCTTAGAAAAATTCGCATTTCTGTGCTCATTTCAGTTCACTACAACCAAGCAAATGGCTTCCTCAGCGAAGAATGCTTCAAATTTGATGTCTTCATTCACTTTTTCACAAGGCGTTTCCCCTTTGCCTCCACCACCTTCTAGATCCCAGAAGAATGCTGAGAATGCTGCGAAGAAACCAACTCCCATTTTCTCAAAACCTCCAACTTCTTCTGCTTCCTACACTCCTACTACTAGTGACATGTTTATTTTGATTTTGCAGATGAAGGATCAAATACAGCAACATGATAAGACCAATGAAAGGATTCTCAAAGAAATCGGAGACCTCAAGAAACAAAAGAAAACGGCAGAGGATCATTCTCCACTGGTGCCGAAATCTTTGAATTTTGATACTCCGATGATTACTTCTCAGCCATCAGTGGTTCCAGATGTTCAATATGTGGGTGGACCAAAAGGAGTGCACTACAGAACAACAACAGTGACTCAGGCATCGGGTTCCTATTTCCAGCCAGCAGGATCCTATCCTCAGTATATAGGATCCTTCATGAATGCAGGAGGTTATTCAGGAGCGCAGCAGATTCAAGGATCTTCCTTCGTTCCAGGATCATTCCAGGTTCAAGGATCCTCCTTTGTTTCAGGATCATCCCAGGTTCAAGGATCCTCCCTTGTTCCAGGATCATCCCAGGTTCAAGGATCCTCCCTTGTTCCAGGATCATCCCAGGTTCAAGGATCCTCCTTTGTTCCAGGATCATCCCAGGTTCAAGGATCCTCCCTTGTTCCAAGATCGTCCCAGTTTCAAGGATCCTTCCAGATGCCAGGATCCTTGAGGAGCTTGCAAACAGGAAGTTCAGATGTCCATCAGGGAGATTTTATTCCAATGCAGACCAATGCTTCTACTGGTCCCTCGATCATTCCAGAGCCCCAACAATATGGATTGGCATCCAATCTTCCTAATCCGAATCCAATGGGAAGTAACACTTTTAATAATTCTTATACTACTAACCATGGTCTTATGCAGGATCCAGGTATCAATCATGCCATGGCCAGAGAATTCCAAAAGCTAAAGGATATGATATCAAGTGTTCCAGGAGTGGTCAAACCTATCCTAGAGATCGCAGACGGGAGCCACAAGATATCTCGTTTTGCACCACCAATCTGTGATGCCGAGATACCCAAGAGGTTCCACGTGCCAACAATGAAGCTGTATGATGGTTCGACGGATCCTGAAGAACACATAGCACAATACAGGGAGAGGATGGAGATCAATCCAATCCCAGAAAGGTTAAAGGAAGCATGCCTGTGCAAGGGATTCGGATCCACTCTTACTGGATCAGCTCTCAAATGGCTGCTAAGCTAGTTAACCTGTTTAATAATCAGTTTTCTTGTAGTAGAAAATTTGAACGATTAACTAGTGATCTATATAGGATAACCCAGGGTCATAATGAATCATTAAGGGATTACATTACCAAATTCAGTAAAGAATCCTTAGACATTCCCAACTTAGATATAGCCACGGCTGTTGAGGCCTTTAAAATGGGATTGCTTAGGGATTCGTCGTTCTATGATGATCTTGTTATGACACCATGCAGGAACTTAGATGAGGTAAGAACCCGGGCACTTAGGTTCATCCGGCTAGAGGATGACAAGAGGATCCAGGAGAGGTTAGCAGGATCCTCAAAGCAAGATAAGCAAAGATCCTCATTCAGGAACAACAAGTTCAGATCCTACAACAGATCTGATAACCAGAACGTGCATTCTATTGATCAAGAAGAGGATGATGAGGATTATCCTCCAATTTCTGAATATTGTTTTTCTGTTGACAACAATGAACTAATCCTTGCGATGCAGAATCTAGGTGATAAAGCTAGATGGCCCAGAAAAAATGATAGGCCAGCTGCAACTAAGGATAAATCAAAGTGGTGTGCATACCATGAAGATTTTGGGCATCTCACAGAAGAATGCATTGCACTAAAAAAGGAAATTGGATACTTGTTGAGCAAGGGGCATCTAAAAGAATTGTTGGGAAGAAAAAAGTCAAGGACTCAGGATCCTGAAAGGATCCCTGAGAAGGCTCCAGCCCCTCCAGCAGATGCACAAGTAATAAACTTTATTTCTGGAGGATCAGACATTTGTGGCACATCCTTCTCAGCAGCTAAAAGGCATGCAAAGGAAGCTAAAATGGATAATGGAGAAAGACCCGTTCGAACATCAAGTGTCTCCGAAGGAAAAGTCATAACCTTTGATGAGGATGATCGTGTTGATATCCAGGATCCTCATCACGATGGTTTAGTTATTACTCTTTTCATTTCTAACCATTTTGTCCGCAGGATCCTTATAGACGGAGGAAGCTCAGTAAACATTATCCAACTTGATGTTCTAAAGAAGATGGGTATTCCTAAATCGGACATCATACCAAGATCCTCTGTGCTTGTGGGATTTAGTGGCGAAACTAAGAATACCCTGGGGGACATTAAACTCCCAATATACATCGAAGGCCTACACTCTTATCAAAAATTTTGTGTTATTGTCTGTTTATCTTGTTGTAATGTTATCCTTGGCAGGCCCTGGATACACGATATGAAGGCAGTCCCATCTACCTACCATCAATGTGTGACGCTCCCTAGTCCTTGGGGAATAGTGAAGATTGATAGTGATCAGCAAGAGGCTAAGAATTGCTATACTTCATCGATGAAACCAGCTTCAAAGTCAAGGGAGCAATAGCAATCAAAGTATCCTCCAAGGAATGTCTTGGAGGCAAGAGAGCAGGATGTGGTAGAAGTCCTCATGGATCCTGATGATCCTGAATCCAAAATCTATATCGGATCAGGGATCCTTGGCGATATGAAGGAAGACCTCATATCCTTCCTCAAAAGGAGAAAGACTACCTTTGAATGGAAACACGAAGACACGACTGGTATATCTAAAGATGTAATCACTCACAAACTTGGCATGGACAGGTCCTTCAAACCAATCCATCAAAGGAGAAGAAAGTTTGCACCAGAAAGGAATGCCATTATCCAAGAAGAGGTAGAGAAGTTGCTCCGGGCAGGTATGATTAGAGAGGTCAAGTATCCAAGATGGTTGGCCAATGTGGTTGTTGTTCAAAAGAAAAACAGAAAGTGGAGGGTATTTGTCGATTTTACCGATTTAAATAAGGCATGTCCCAAGGATCCTTTCCCATTACCCCACATTGACTCCATGGTGGATGCAACTGCGGGTCATGAACTGTTAACTTTTATGGATGCTTCATCTGGATTCCAACAAATCCAAATGGAACCATCCGACCAAGAGGATACAGCCTTCATGACTCCAACTGGTATATACTGTTATATTGCTATGCCGTTCGGACTAAGAAATGCAGGTGCAACATATCAAAGGTTGGTGAACATGATGTTCAAGGATCAGATTGGACAAACTATGGAGGTTTACATAGATGCTATGGTGGTAAAATCCATAAAAGCTAAGGATCACCTAAGGGACTTGGAGGAAGCATTCGATATCCTTGACAAATATAACATGAAACTTAACCCTTCAAAATGTCACTTTGGTGTTAAAGCAGGTAAATTCTTAGGTTACATGGTAACCAAGAGAGGCATTGAAGCTAGCCCGGAACAAATCAAAGCAATAGTGAACATTAAATCTCCGGCTAATGCTAAGGATGTTCAAAGGCTAACAGGCAGGATAGCAGCTTTGACCAGATTTATATCCAAATCCTCAGAGAAGTGCAAAGAATTCTATGATATCCTAAGGAAGAACAAGAAATTTGAGTGGACTGAGAAGCATGAAAATGCTTTAAGAGCCCTCAAAGATTATCTGTCCTCAGCCCCGGCCTTGATGAAACCAGAAAAAGGCGATGTGCTATCCTTATATCTTGCAGTATCCTCAAAAGCAGTAAGTGCGGTCCTTGTTAAGGATCATGAAGGTACACAACATCCTGTCTATTATGTAAGTAAAAGTTTACTTGATGCCGAATCCAGGTATTCACACCTTGAAACGCTTATTCTTGCATTGATTATGGCATCTACTAAGTTGAGACATTATTTTAAAACTCATGTTATTGTTGTTAAAACTAATTTTCCAATTAAGAATGTCCTCAGGAAACCAGAGATGTCAGGAAGGATGGCTAAGTGGGTAGTGAAGCTAAGTGCATATGATATAAGATATGAGCCTAGGACAGCCATCAAATCCCAAGCATTAGCTGACTTTGTGGCTGATTTCAGTAGTGATTTACAAAAAGAAGCTGAGTTAGAAGTCCAGCAACTAGAGGAGACCAAGGATCCTTGGATACTCTACACTGATGGATCCTCAAATGTCAAAGGCACAGGGCTTGGAATACTACTAAAATCGCCACAGGGGGACATAATACCCCACTCTATAGCTTGTGAGTTCCAAACCACTAATAATGAGGCTGAATATGAAGCCTTAATTGCTGGTTTGCAAATTGCAAAGCATATGGGGATCAGGTATCTTGAGGTACAGGTAGATTCATTATTAATTACAAACCACTTTAATGGATCCTATGCTGTTAAAGGTGAAAAGGTAACCAAATATTTAGAGATAGTCAAAAGTTTGGCACTCTCTTTTGTTTCCTTTAGTTTGACGCAGGTACCAAGGGAAGAAAATACAGAGGCGGATGCATTGGCTAACTTAGGATCATCCTTGAAGATCCCGGAGGATATCAAGATCCCTATTATACATATCCTGACCCCGGCTATCGAGGATCATGTGGCTATGTAGATAGGAAATGATTCTGCAATTATCCCTAGTGAGGATACTCGATCCCATTCAGGATCAGGATCATGGATCTCACCAATTATGAGATACTTACAACATGGAGAGATTCCTACAGGAGAAAACCCTAGGGCTTTCAAATCCAAGGTATCTCAATTTACTATTTTAAATAATATGTTGTATAAACGATCTCTTGCAGGACCATACTTGAGATGCATTGAGGATCCTGAAATCCAAGAAGTTTTAAAAGACTTCCATGAAGGAGATGCTAAGAGATGTGACACTACTGGCCAACCATTAAGAGATATGCTGTGGAGTATGCTAAGAGATGTGATCCTTGTCAGAGACACAACAATATCCTTCATCAACCAGCTGAATTATTGCATCCTATATCCTCCTCGTGGCCATTTATGAGATGGGGTATGGATATAGTTGGTAAGCTCCCTAAGGCACCTGGTGGAAAAGTATTCATGCTTGCTATGACTGATTACTTCTCCAAGTGGATAGAGGCTGAAGCTTTTGCCCAAGTCAGAGAAAAGGAAGTTATATCCTTCATTAAATTAAATATTATAACTAGATTTGGAATTCCTTCTGAGATTATATGTGATAATGGTTCCCAATTTATTGGGGGCAGAACCACTAACTTTGTGACAGCTGGGGGATTAAGATGATAACATCAACACCAATCCACCCACAAGCTAATGGTCAAGCAGAATCATCCAACAAGATCATCATCAACAATTTGAAGAAGAAGCTTGGATCCAAGAAAGGGAAATGGGCAGAAGAACTACCCTATGTGCTTTGGGCTGATAGGACAACCCCTAAGAATGCTACTGGTCAAACACCATTCTCTTTGGTATTTGGGGCAGAGTCAGTGATCCCAACAGAAATGGTGGTTCCAACTGCTAGAACAAGTACCCGTAATCCTGAGGAGAATGATGAGAACTTGGCTCAAGACCTGGATACTATTGAAGAAATCAGGGATATGGCTAGGATAAGGATGGCCAGTTATCAATAGAGAATGGCTGGTGCCTACATCAAAAATGTCAGGATCAGGAAGTTTCAAGTTGGAGATATGGTATTGAGGAAAGCATTTCAGAATACCACCAATCCCGCTGATGGAAAACTAGCTCCAAAATGGGAAGGCCCTTATTTGATTGAAGCTGAAGCATGAAATGGGGCATATAGATTGCTAACAATGGAAAGTGATTTGCTACCAAGAGCTTGGAATGCTGTCCACTTGAAGAAATATTTCATGTGAGCAGGATCCTCATGGCACAAATGATCCTCACGATAGGGATATCCTTAAAGGATCCTCAAAGTATCGGTGATCCTTACTTTGGTAATATCCTAATCTTAAACCATTTCGTTTCTTTATTTTTCATATAAGGATAAGGATCATGTATCCTTTATCCATTTCTCACGTGATTTTAAGTTTTGAAAGTTCAGGTATCCTTAGTGTTAGGGGAGGATTTTCTAACAATTAGTGATCCTTATTCGTTATCCTAATTAATGATCCTTACTTCTGTGACAGATAGTGATCCTCAGAAGAGCTTCAGGATCAGGATCATGGATCACTTTCAGGATCCTCGTACTGACGATTGTTTACTTGTGTTTTATATTATTTTGCAGGAAGTTCAACTCGGACTTAGTCTTGGCGACATTCCTGGATAATATTCCCAAACTATCCCGCACGTGCTTGGCCAAAAATGGACGTTGTGGAGAACGTGGAAGCTTGGCACGAAAGTCGGACAGTTAGTTAGTGTTGTTAATTTCTATTTTAAAAGGAGTAACGAGCTAGAATTAGAACACTTAGTCATTTTTTTACAGCTACACACACTCTCATACTCGCACACTTGAAGCTCTCGACGAACATTCATTCATTTTCATTCATTTTCGTTCACTTTTACACATTACACGATAGTGATCCTTGTACCTAGCTCGTTACTATCCGAAGTTGTAAACATTTATTCATTTATTTGAACTTGGTGATCGGTAGTTTCCATCACCCGGGGTTTTTTGTGCCGGAGATCAATTCTTGATCAAGGGCTTTTTCCCCGTATAAATCCTTGTGTCGTTTGTGCAATTTACATTAAAGTGATCCTTGTCATTGTTCTATATTTCAAGCATCATACCCCGTAACAGAGAGTTTGGTTGCAATATCCTCAACAGATTTTTTGACCAAAACAGTTTGGCGCCCACCGTGGGGCAATTGGTGCTTCATCCTTAGAAGAATTCGCATTTCTGTGCTCATTGCAGTTCACTACAACCAAGCAAATGGCTTCCTCAGCGAAGAATGCTTCAAATTTGATGCCCTCATTCACTTCTTCACAAGGCGTTCCCCCTTTGCCTCCACCACCTTCTGGATCCCAGAAGAATGCTGAGAATGCTGCGAAGAAACCGACTCCCATTTTCTCAAAACCTCCAACTTCTTCTGCTTCTTACACTCCCACTAATAGTGACATGTTTACTTTGATTTTGCAGATGAAGGATTAGATACGGCAGCAGGACAAAACCAATGAGAGGATTCTCAAAGAAATCGGAGATCTCAAGAAACAAAAGACAACGGCAGAGGATCATTCCCCACTGGTGCCAAAATCTTTGAATTTTAATACTCCGGTGATTACTTCTCAGCCATCGGTGGTTCCAGATGTTTAATATGTGGGTGGACCAAAAGGAGCGCACTACGGAACAACAACAGTGACTCAGGCATCGGGTTCCTATTTCCAGCCAGCAGGATCCTATCCTCAGTATATAGGATCCTTCATGAATGCAGGAGGTTATTCAGGAGCGCAGCAGATTCAAGGATCCTCCTTTGTTCCAGGATCATCCTAAGTGCAAGGATCCTCCTTTGTTCCAGGATCATCCCAGGTGCAAGGATCCTCCCTTGTTCCAGGATCTTCCCAGGTTCAAGGATCCTCCTTTGTTCCAGGATCATCCCAGCTTCAAGGATCATCCTTTGTTCCAGGATCATCCTAGGTGCAATGATCCTCCCTTGTTCCAGGATCCTTCCAGTTTCATGGATCCTTCCAGATGCCAGGATCCTTACGGAGTTTGCAAACAGGAAGTTCAGATGTCCATCAGGGAGATTTTATTCCAATGTAGACCAATGCTTCTACTGGTCCCACGATCATTTCAGAGCCCCAACAATATGGATTAACATCCATTCTCCCTAACTTGAATCCGATGGGAGGTAACGCTTTTAATAATTCTTATGCTACTAACCATGGTCTTATGCAGTATACAGGTATCAATCATGCCATGGCCAGAGAATTGCAAAAGCTAAAGGATATGATATCAAGTGTTCCGGGAGTAGTCAAACCTATCCCAGAGATTGCAGATGGGAGCCACAAGATATCTCATTTTGCACCACCAATCTGTGATGCTGAGATACCCAAGAGGTTCCATGTACCAACAATGAAGCTGTATGATGGTTCGACGGATCCTGAAGAACACATAGCACAATACAGGGAGAGGATGGAAATCAATCCAATCCCAGAAAGGTTAAAGGAAGCATGCCTGTGCAAAGGATTCGGATCCACTCTTACTGGATCAGCTCTCAAATGGCTTCTAAGTCTTCCCCCCTATTCTATTACCTCATTTGCTAATCTAGTTAATCTATTTAATAATCAGTTTTCTTGTAGTAGGAAATTTGAACGATTAACTAGTGATTTATATAGGATAACCCAGGGTCATAATGAATCATTAAGGGATTACATTACCAAATTCAGTAAAGAATCCTTAGACATTCCCAACTTAGATATAGCCACGGCTGTTGAGGCCTTTAAAATGGGATTGCTTAGGGATTCGTCTTTCTATGATGATCTTGTTATGACACCATGCAGGAACTTAGATGAGGTAAGAACCCGAGCACTTAGGTTCATTCGGCTAGAGGATGACAAGAGGATCCAGGAGTGGTTAGCAGGGTCCTCAAAGCAGGATAAGCAAGGATCCTCATTCATGAACAACAAGTTCAGATCCTACAACAGATCTGATAACCAGAACGTGCATTCTATTGATCAAGGGAGGATGATGAGGATTATCCTCCAATTTCTGAGTATTGTTTTTCTGTTGATAACAATGAACTAATCCTTGCGATGCAGAATCTAGGTGATAAAGCTAGATGGCCCAGAAAAAATGATAGGCCAGCTGCAACTAAGGATAAATCAAAGTGGTGTGCATACCATGAAGATTTTGGGCACATCACAGAAGAATGCATTGCACTAAGGAAGGAAATTGGATACTTGTTGAGCAAGGGGCATCTGAATGAGTTGTTGGGTAGGAAAAAGTCAAGGACTCAGGATCCTGAAAGGATCCCTGAGAAGGCTCCAGCCCCTCCAGCAGATGCACAAGTGATAAACTTTATTTCTGGAGGATCAGACATTTGCGGCACATCCTTCTCAGCGGCTAAAAGGCATGCAAAGGAAACTAAAATGGATAACGGAGAAAAACCAGTTCGAACATCAAGTGTCTCCGAAGGAAAAGTCATAACCTTTGATGAGGATGATCGTGTCGATATCCAGGATCCTCATCACGATGGTTTAGTTATTACTCTTTTCATTTCTAACCATTTTGTCCGCAGGATCCTTATAGACGGAGGAAGTTCAGTGAACATTATCCAGATTGATGTTCTATAGAAGATGGGTATCCCTGAATCAGATATCATACCAAGATCCTCCGTGCTCGTGGGATTTAGTGGCGAAACTAAGAATACCCTGGGGGACATTAAACTCCCAATATACATTGAAGGCCTACACTCTTATAAAAAATTTTGTGTTATTGACTGTTTATCTTGTTGTAATGTTATCCTTGGCAGGCCTTGGATACACGATATGAAAGCAGTCCCATCTACCTACCATCAATGTGTGAATCTCCCTAGTCCTTGGGGAATTGTGAAGATTGATAGTCATCAGCAGGAGGCTAAGAATTGCTACACTTCATCGATGAAACCAGCCTCGAAGTCAAGGGAGCAATAGCAATCAAGGTATCCTCCAAGGGACGTCTTGGAGGCAAGAGAGCAGGATGTGGTAGAAATCCTCATGGATCCCGATGATCCTGAATCCAAAATCTATATCGGATCAGGGATCCTTGGCGAAATGAAAGAAGACCTCATATACTTCCTCAAAAGGAGAAAGACTACCTTTGCATGGAAACACGAATACATGACTGGTATATCCAAAGATGTAATCACTCACAAACTCGGCATTGACAGGTCCTTCAAACCAATCCATCAAAGGAGAAGAAAGTTTGCACCGGAAAGGAATGCCATTATCCAAGAAGAGGTAGAGAAATTGCTCCGGGCAGGTATGATTAGAGAGGTCAAGTATCCAAGATGGTTGGCCAATGTGGTTGTTGTTCAAAAGAAAAACGGAAAGTGGAGGGTATGTGTCGATTTTACCAATTTAAATAAGGCATGTCCCAAGGATCCTTTCCCATTACCCCATATTGACTCCATGGTGGATGCTACTGCGGGTCATGAACTGTTAACTTTTATGGATGCTTCATCTGGATTCCAACAAATCCAAATGGAACCATCCGACCAAGAGGATACAGCCTTCATGACTCCAACTGGTATATACTGCTATATTGCTATGCCATTCAGACTAAGAAATGCAGGTGCAACATATCAAAGGCTGGTGAATATGATGTTCAAGGATCAGATTGGACAAACTATGGAGGTTTACATAGATGATATGGTGGTAAAATCCTTAAAAGCTGAGGATCACCTAAGAGACTTGGAGGAAGCATTCAATATCCTTGATAAATATAATATGAAGCTTAATCCTTCAAAATGTCACTTTGGTGTTAAAGCAGGTAAATTCTTAGGATATATGGTGACAAAGAGAGGCATTGAAGCTAGCCCGGAACAAATCAAAGCTATAGTGAACATCAAATCTCCGGCCAATGCTAAGGATGTTCAAAGGCTAACAGGTAGGATAACAGCTTTGAACAGATTCATATCCAAATCCTCAGAGAAATGCAAAGAATTCTACGATATCCTAAGGAAGAACAAGAAATTTGAGTGGACTGAGAAGCATGAAAATGCTTTAAGAGCCCTCAAAGATTACCTATCCTCAGCCCCAGCCTTGATGAAACCAGAAAAAGGCGATGTGCTATCCTTATATCTTGCAGTATCCTCAAAAGCAGTAAGTGCGGTCCTTATTAAGGATCATGAAGGTACACAACATCCTGTATATTATGTAAGTAAAAGTTTACTTGATGCCGAATCCAGGTATTCACACCTTGAAAAGCTTATTCTTGCATTAATTATGGCATCTACTAAGTTAAGACATTATTTTGAGACTCATGTTATCATTGTTAAAACTAATTTTCCATTTAAGAATGCCCTCAGGAAACCAGAGATGTCAGGAAGGATGGCTAAGTGGGCAGTGAAGCTAAGTGCATATGATATAAGATATGAGCCTAGGACAGCCATCAAATCCCAAGCATTAGCTGACTTTGTGGCTGATTTCAGTAGTGATTTACAAGAAGAAGCTGAATTAGAAGTCCAGCAGCTAGAGGAGACCAATGATCCTTGGATACTCTATACTGATGGATCCTCAAATGTCAAAGGCACAGGGCTTGGAATACTACTAAAATCGCCACAGGGGGACATAATACCCCACTCTATAGCCTGTGAGATCCAAACCACTAACAATGAGGCTGAATATGAAGCCTTAATTGCTGGTTTGCAAATTGCAAAGCATATGGGGATCAGGTATCTTGAGGTACATGTAGATTCATTGTTAATCACAAATCACTTTAATGGATCCTACGCTGTTAAAGGTGAAAAGCTAACCAAATATTTAGAGATAGTCAAAAGTTTGGCACTCTCTTTTGTTTCCTTTAGTTTGACACAGGTACCAAGGGAAGAGAATACAGAAGCTGATGCATTGGCTAACTTAGGATCATCCTTGAAGATCCCGGAAGATATCAAGATCCCTATTATCCATATCCTGACCCCGGCTATCGAGGATCATGTGGTTATGGAGATAGGAAATGATTCTGCAATTATCCCTAGTGAGGATACTCAATCCCATTCAGGATCATGGATCTCACCAATTATGAGATACTTACAACATGGAGAGATTCCTACAGGAGAAAACCCTAAGGCTTTCAAAATTAAGGTATCTCAATTCACAATTTTAAATAATATGTTGTATAGACGATCTCTTGCAGGACCATACTTGAGATGCATTGAGGATCCTGAAATCCAAGAAGTTTTAAAGGACTTCCATGAAGGAGATTGTGGAAACCACACTGGGGGCAGGGCATTATTCTCAAGGATCCCGAGGACAGGATACTACTGGCCAACCATGAAGAGAGATGATGTGGAGTATGCTAAAAGATGTGATCCTTGTCAGAGACACAGCAATATCCTTCATCTACCAGCTGAATTTTTGCATCCTATATCCTCCTCTTGGCCATTTATGAGATGGGGTATGGATATAGTTGGTAAGCTCCCTAAGGCACCTGGTGGAAAAGTATTCATTCTTGCTATGACTGATTACTTCTCCAAGTGGATAGAGGCTGAAGCTTTTGCCCAAGTCAGAGAAAAGGAAGTTATATCCTTCATTAAAAGAAATATTATAACTAGATTTGGAATTCCTTCTGAGATTATATGTGATAATGGTTCCCAATTTATTGGGGGCAGAACCACTAACTTTTGTGACAGCTGGGGGATTAAGATGATAAAATCAACACCAATCCACCCACAAGCTAATGGTCAAGCAGAATCATCCAACAAGATCATCATCAACAATTTGAAGAAGAAGCTTGGATCCAAGAAAGGGAAATGGGTAGAAGAACTACCCTATGTGCTTTGGGCTGATAGGACCACCCCTAAGAATGCTACAGGTCAAACACCATTCTCTTTGGTATTTGGGGCAGAATCAGTGATCCCAACAGAAATGGTAGTTCCAACTGCTAGAACAAGTACCCGTGATCCTGAGGAAAATGATGAAAACTTGGCTCAAGACCTGGATACTATTGAAGAAATCAGGGATATGGCTAGGATAAGGATGGCCAGTTATCAACAAAGAATGGCTGGTGCTTACAACAAAAATGTCCGGATCAGGAAATTTCAAGTTGGAGATATGTTATTAAGGAAAGCATTTCAGAATACCACCAATCCTGCTGATGGAAAATTGGCTCCAAAATGGGAAGGCCCTTATTTGATTGAAGCTGAAACAGGAAAGGGGGCATATAGATTGCTAACCATGGAAGGTGATTTGCTACCAAGAGCCTGGAATGCTGTCCACTTGAAGAAATATGTCATGTGAGCAGGATCCTCATGGTACAGATGATCCTCCCGATGGAGATATCCTTAAAGGATCCTCAGAGTATCGGTGATCCTTACTTAGGTAATATCCTAAACTTGAACTATTTCATTTCATTATTTTCTCATATAAGGATAAGGATCATGTATCCTTTATCCATCTCTCACGTGAGTTTAAGTTTTGAAAGTTCAGGTATCCTTAGCATAACATTGGTTATCCGCTGAAGCAATCCGTTCCTTGGGTTTAACCCCAGTCATTTGGGCTTGACCCCAGTTCCGCCTGTAGCGCATGATGATCCTGGTATAGTTCAAGGCAGTGGGACCAGTACTCGCTTTAGGGGCTGATAATTCCATTGTACTGGCTATGCCTAGGATCCTACGTATAATGGTAGACGTACCATACATCCGTTCCTAAGGTTTCTAACGTTTTCACGTTAGCTAAGGTTTCTAACGTTTTCACGTTAGCTAAGGTTTTGGCATTTTCGTGTCACTAAGTTCGGATAGTCGCCAGTTAGGGCCATACTCTAGTTTACATACGATCCTTGGGCTTGTCCCCAGTTATCCTTGGGCTTGTCCCCAGTTGCTAACTCTTATCTTATATTGGCTTAGTCCCAAGTTATGATCTATTTCAGGTCCTTGAAGATAAGCAACTAGGGATCCTTGATCCTTACTTCACTCTAAGGTTTATTTTGTAGTTATCCTGATTATGGTTAGGATCCTAACTTGGATCCTCAGGTATGATCCTTAACTATTTTTAATTCTATTCATTATTTATTTGAATAACCCTTAAAGTTTGACAACTAGACTTGTGATCCTTAAAATATATTGCTTTTTGGGATTCGTTAACTATAGGATATTCGATCGTGGATCATGCTCTAAACATTTTTAATCTGACTTGTTCAATATTGTTTATTCAATAAATGTGCATCAAAACAAAGGAGAATTTGAGAAATAAAGGATAACAATACAAGATAAGCGACAAAAGGTTAGGATTTTATTTATTAACAAAAGACTAACCCTTAAAAGTGTTTTGGTCAAAAAATCTGGTGAGGAAATTGCAACCAAACTCTCTGTTATGGGGTATGATGCTTGAAATGTATAACAATGACAAGGATCACTTCAATGGAAATTGCACAAACAACACAAGGATTTATACGGGGAAAAAGCCCTTGATCAAGAGTTGATCTCCGGCACAAAAAACCCCGGGTGATGGAAACTACCGATCACCAAGCTCAAATAAATGAATAAATGTTTACAACTTCGGATAGTAACGAGCTAGGTACAAGGATCAATATCGTGAAATGTGTAAAAGTGAGTGAAAATGAATGTATGTTCGTCGAGAGCTTCAAGTGTGCGAGTATATGAGAGTGTGTAGCTGAAAAATGACTAAGTGTTTTTCTACTAGCTCGTTACCCCTTTTTAAAATAGAAATAACTACTAAAACTAACTATCCGACTTTCGTGCCATGCCTCCACGTTCTCCACAACGTCTATTTTTGGTCAAGCACGTGCGGGATAGTCTGGGAATATTCTCCAGGAATGTCGCCAAGACCAAGTCAAGCTTGTTACTCCTGCAAAGTAACACAAAACACAAATAAACAATCGTCAGTACGAGGATCCTTAAAGTGATCCATGATCCTGATCCTGAAGCTCTTCTGAGGATCACTATCTGCCACAGAAGTAAGGATCATTAATTAGGATAACAAATAAGGATCACTAATTGTTAGAAAATCCTCCCCTAACAATTGCCCCCGAAATATAAGGAGTAATTTGTAAAATAAGCAAGTTATATTTTCTTGATCTTATCCGCAACCAACTAACGGATATATAGCCGTTAAAATAGAACTAGCCGTTGCGATCATGACGTCACGGAAGTGACAATCCTGCAGAATCATAATTATAAATAGAGATATAGATAGGATCAATATGCATTCAAATTCGAAAGAAACTCCCTTTATATTATCAGTCGAAGATCAATCAGGTATCTCTTTCTTCTCTTTTTCCCTTTCTTACTCTGTTTTTCTTTCTTTACCACCATCGCTCTAAGAATGATGCTCCGAAGCTCACCGGGCAAGGATCACAAGAAGGATAGCCCTTTGAAGAGTCAAAAAATCATCAAAGACTCAGCGAATGAGAGGTGTTGTTTTAACGATGCACAAGTAGATAAAATCCGTCACTGTTTTCCGGCGAGTGCCTTCTTCAAACCCTTTGATCCCACTGTTCTTAGCGACTATGTTTCTGAAACATGGGTTGCTTTTCCAGCTACTCCATTCACTATAGGGTACACCTATCCTTTCCCAGAATTCACACAATCCTTCTTTTCCCTGACCGGCATATCTTACATCCAAGCCATGCCGATGATTTGGAGGGTTTTATATACCCTAGAGAGGATCATCGAGCAGGAAGGCGTTGATTTAGGAATGTCGGAATTGGCAGAACTGTATGATCTTACTACCTTTGGTTCCCATCGTTATTTGTTCAAGCGAAAACCCGGTGCAAAACATCCCCTTCTCAAAGTCACTAAGAACGACAAAGATTGGAAACGTCGCTTCTTCTTTGTCAGGAGGAATTCCATTCTAAACGGAGAGGATCTACCAAAAACATGGTCCACCAATGGTAGGCCAGAGGATCATGAGAAGGATCACCAGGTAGTCTTGTTCATGTGATAGGATCACTAACCCCTTTTGTCTTGTGTCATGCAGCTATCTCTGTTTCGCATCTCATCACAACATCCGCAACCAGGGAAACGCTTGCTGCTTTCTGGAAACTTGATCCTGAAACTAGAAGTTTCAAGACTACAACCCAAGACTCTCAGGAGGTATCCTCAGGCTCTGTCACAATGTCAAGTAAGTATCCTTGTTTAAAATTTAAATAAATAGTAAAATGTAAATTAAGAAAAGATACTTATCTTGTTTTGGTTGTGTAGGTGCTGGAAAATCTGCCAAAGTTGCTTCAAGGTTCAGTGTCACCGATCTCACCACTGTCAAATCCTCCAAAAGAAAGGTTCCTGCCAGCCCGACAGCCTCAATCCCCAAGGCACCCCTCAAAGGAAAGGGAATCAAGAGGAGAAAGGCCTCCGAGGCTGAGGATTTGCAGGGTCTGCCTCTAATCCGCCACCAATTCCTCGAGTACTTCAATGAGGTAAGGATCATTGTCTCTGCTCATATATCCTGTCGACATATCCTGCTGATATATCCTGCTGATTTGAGGATCACTTAATCCTGACCTTATCCTTTATCCTTTTTGCAGAAATTCTCTGAGATCGAGGATTATGTTGGCCACGTTGAGGATCAGGATAAGAAGATTGCCGACCTCCAGCAGGTTGCCGTGCTCAAGGATCTTGCACTTGCTGATCTTCGAAAGGAACTCCAGGATACCAAACAGGAGATGGCCAAGGTGCTGGTTAATTTTGACTATGAAAGGCAGGAGATCACAGATGATGCCAAAGTCTCTGCCGCCATAGCAATGTACAAAACAAAGCTGCAAATGGCCTTGGAGGCTCAGGATCCTGCCTTCAACAAAAGCAGCTGGGAAATTGAAGAATGGAAGGCAAGGCTGGCTGAATTGGGTGATGAAGAGGAGGCTGAAGAGATCCTGACAATTGAGGCTGGAAGCAAGGGTGAAGCTGGTGAAGCAAGTGGAGCCGGAGGTGGTGATGCAGCAAAGGTTTAGGCTGCTTGATTGGGCAATGATGGACATTCTTAGACGCAGCCAGAGCCCAATTTTTAAATCTGGTGGTAGTTTTTTTTTTTGTTTTTTTTTTGTGTTTGTGATGTTTTAAACAATGATGGTCTGTACTGAACAATAGGTTTTAGGATTAAGGATCATGTATGATCCTTTGGACAATGGGCAGGATTGCAATTGGTGGAGGGATCCTCTGTTTGGGGGATGAAGCCATTGTGATCCTGCCGCCTTTATATTCCTGCACTACTTTTGAACTTATTATCATGGACACCCTTTACCTACCCCAGCGAACGGGCCACGTTTTGCTGGTAGAAGCTCGGGTAGGTAATTTTGATAACCTTTTAAGGGTTAGTCTTTTGCTAACAAATAAAAACTTAACCTTTTGTCGCTTATCTTGTGTTGTTATCCTTTTTAATATCTTACTTTCCAACTGTTGTAATGTTCATTCTGTTTATACTTATCAAGCCTTGAAAAATATCCAAAAAGCTTAGGATATGATCAGGATCACATATCCCATAACCGATAAGTTCTAAAAAGTGATACGATTTAAGAATCACAAGTTCAGTTGTCAAGTATAAGGGTTACTCAAATAAATAATGAATAGAATTAAAAATAGTTAAGGATCATACCTGAGGGTCCAAGTTAGGATCCTAACCATAATAAGGATAACTATAAGATAAACCTTAGAATAAAGTAAGGATCAAGGATCCTTAGTTGCCTATCTTCAAGAATCTGAAATAGAGCATAACTTGGGACTAAGCCAACATAAGAAAAGAGTTAGCAACTGGGGGCAAGCCCAAGGATAACTGGGGACAAGCCCAAGGATAACTGGAGACAAGCCCAAGGATCGTATGTAAACTGGAGTATGGCCCTAACTGGCGACTATCCAAGCTTAGTGACATGAAAATGCCAAAACCTTAGCTAACGTGAAAACGTTAGAAACCCTAGGAACGGATGTATGGTACGTCTACCATTATACGTAGGATCCTAAGCATAGCCAGTACAATAGAATTATCAGCCCCTAAAACGAGTACTGGTCCCACTGCCTTGAACTATACCAGGATCATCATGCGCTACAGGCGAAACTGGGGTAAAGCCCAAATAACTGGGGTTAAACCCAAGGAACGGATTGCTTCTACGGATAACCAATGTTATGCTAGGGATACCTGAACTTTCAAAACTTGAACTCACGTGAGAGACGGATGAAGGACACATGATCCTTATCCTTATATGAGAAAATAAAGAAATGAAATAGTTTAAGTTTAGGATATTACCTAAGTAAGGATCACCGATACTTTGAGGATCCTTTAAGGATACCCCTATCCTGAGGATCATCTGTTCCATGAGGATCCTGCTCACAAAAAATATTTCTTCAAGTGGACAACAATCCAAGCTCTTGGTAGCAAATCACCTTCCATGGTTAGCAATCTATATGCCCCCTTTCCTGCTTCAGCTTCAATCAAATAAGGGCCTTCCCATTTTGGAGCCAATTATCCATCAGCAGGATTGGTGGTATTCTGAAATGCTTTCCTTAATACCATATCTCCAACTTGAAACCTCCTGATCCTGACATTTTTGTTGTAAGCACCAGCCATTCTTTGTTGATAACTGGCCATCCTTATCCTAGCGAGATCCCTGATTTTTTCAATAGTATCCAGGTCTTGAACCAAGTTCTCATCATTTTCCTTAGGATCACGGGTACTTGTTCTTGCAGTTGGAACCACCATTTCTGTTGGGATCACTGATCCTGCCCCAAATACCAAAGAGAATGGCGTTTGACCAGTAGCATTCTTAGGGGTTGTCCTATCAGCCCAAAGCACATAGGGTAGTTCTTCTGCCCATTTCCCTTTCTTGGATCCAAGCTTCTTCTTAAAATTGTTGATGATGATCTTGTTGGATGATTCAGCCTGACCATTAGCTTGTGGGTGGACTGGTGTTGATGTTATCATCTTAATCCCCCAGCTGTCACAAAAGTTAGTGGTTCTGCCCCCAATAAATTGGGAACCATTATCACATATAATTTCAGATGGAATTCCAAATCTAGTGATAATATTTCTTTTAATGAAGGATATAACTTCCTTTTCTCTGACTTGGGCAAAAGCTTCAGCTTCTATCCACTTGGAGAAGTAATCAGTCATAGCTAGCATGAATACTTTTCCACCAGGTGCCTTTGGGAGCTTTCCAACTATATCCATACCCCATCTCATAAATGGCCAAGAGGAGGATATAGGACGCAATAATTCAACTGGTTGATGAAGGATATTGCTGTGTCTCTGACAAGGATCACATCTTTTAGCATACTCCACAACATCTCTCTTCATGGTTGGCCAGTAGTTCTCTACCTCTTCTTGGATAATGGCATTCCTTTCCGGTGCAAACTTTCTTCTCCTTTGATGGATTGGTTTGAAGGATCTGTCAATGCCGAGTTTGTGAGTGATTACATCTTTGGATATACCAGTCATGTCTTCGTGTTTCCATGCAAAGGTTGTCTTTCTTCTTTTGAGGAAGGATACGAGGTCTTCTTTCATTTCGCCAAGGATCCCTGATCCGATATAGATTTTGGATTCAGGATCATCGGGATCCATGAGGATTTCTACCACATCCTGCTCCCTTGCCTCCAAGACATCACTTGGAGGATACCTTGATTGCTATTGCTCCCTCGACTTCGAGGCTGGTTTCATCGATGAAGTGTAGCAATTCTTAGCCTCCTGCTGATCACTATCAATCTTCACTATTCCCCAAGGACTAGGGAGCTTCACACATTGATGGTAGGTAGATGGGACTGCTTTCATATCATGTATCCAGGGCCTGCCAAGGATAACATTACAACAAGATAAACAGTCAATAACACAAAACTTTTGATAAGAGTGTAAGCCTTCGATATATATTGGGAGTTTAATGTCCCCCAGGGTATTCTTAGTTTCGCCACTAAATCCCACGAGCACGGAGGATCTTGGTATGATATCTGATTCAGGGATACCCATCTTCTTTAGAACATCAAGCTGGATGATGTTCACTGAACTTCCTCCGTCTATAAGGATCCTGCGGACAAAATGGTTAGAAATGAAAAGAGTAATAACTAAACCATCGTGATGAGGATCCTGGATATCCACACGATCCTCTTCATCAAAGGTTATGACTTTTCCTTCGGAGACACTTGATGTTCGAACAGGTCTTTCTCCATTATCCATTTTAGTCTCCTTTGCATGCCTTTTAGCTGCTGAGAAGGATGTGCCGCAAATGTCTGATCCTCCAGAAATGAAGTTTATCACTTGTGCATCTGCTGGAGGGGCTGGAGCCTTCTCAGGGATCCTTTCAGGATCCTGAGTCTTTGACTTTTTCCTTCCCAACAATTCTTTTAGATGCCCCTTGCTCAACAAGTATCCAATTTCCTTTCTTAGTGCAATGCATTCTTCTGTGAGATGCCCAAAATCTTCATGGTATGCACACCACTTTGATTTATCCTTAGTTGCAGCTGGGCTATCATTTTTTCTTGGCCATCTAGCTTTATCACCTAGGTTCTGCATCGCAAGGATTAGTTCGTTGTTATTAACACAAAAACAATATTCAGAAATTGGAGGATAATCCTCATCATCCTCTTCTTGATCAATAGAATGCACGTTCTGGTTATCAGATCTGTTGTAGGATCTGAACTTGTTGTTCCTGAATGAGGATCCTTGCTTATCCTGCTTTGAGGATCTTGCTAACCTCTCCTGGATCCTCTTGTCATCTTCTAGCCGAATGAACCTAAGTGCTCAGGTTCTTACCTCATCTATGTTCCTGCATGGTGTCATAACAAGATCATCATAGAAAGACGAATCCCTAAGCAATCCCATTTTAAAGGCCTCAACAGCCGTGGCTATATCTAAGTTGGGAATGTCTAAGGATTCTTTACTGAATTTGGTAATGTAATCCCTTAATGATTCATTATGACCTTGGGTTATCCTATATAGATCACTAGTTAATCGTTCAAATTTCCTACTACAAGAAAACTGATTATTAAATAGATTAACTAGATTAGCAAATGAGGTAATAGAGTAGGGGGGAAGACTTAGCAGCCATTTGAGAGCTGATCCGGTAAGAGTGGAACCGAATCCTTTGCACAGGCATGCTTCCTTTAACCTTTCTGGGATTGGATTGATCTCCATCCTCTCCCTGTATTGTGTTGTGTGTTCTTCAGGATCCGTCGAACCATCATACAGCTTCATTGTAGGCACATGGAACCTCTTGGGTATCTCAGCATCACAGATTGGTGGTACAAAACGAGATATCTTGTGGCTTCCATCTGCAAACTCTGGGATAGGTTTGACCACTCCCGGAACACTTGATATCATATCCTTTAGCTTTTGCAATTCTCTGGCCATGGCATGATTGATACCTGGATCCTGCATAAGACCATGGTTAGTAGTATAAGAATTATTAAAAGTGTTACCTCCCATTGGATTCAGATTAGGAAGATTGGATGTTAATCCATATTGTTGGGGCTCTGGAATGATCGAGGGACCAGTAGAAGCATTGGTCTGCATTGGAATAAAATCCCCCTGATGGACATCTGAACTCCCTGTTTGCAAATTCCTCAAGGATCCTGGCATCTGGAAGGATCCCTGAAATTGGGACGATCCTGGAACGAGGGAGGATCCTTGAACCTGGGATGATCCTGGAACAAAGGAGGATCCTTGAACCTGGGATGATCCTGGAACGAATGAGGATCCTTGAACCTGGGATGATCCTGGAATGAAGGAGGATCCTTGAACCTGGGATGATCCTGGAACGAAGGAGGATCCTTGAACCTGGGATGATCTTGGAATGAAGGAGGATCCCTGAACCTGCTGCATTCCTGAATATCCTCCTGAACTCCTGAGGAATCCCATATGCTGAGGATAGGATCCCGCTGGCTGGAAATATGAACCTGATGCCTGGGTCACTGTTGTTGTTCCGTAGTGCACTCCTTTTGGTCCACCCACATATTGAACGTCTGGAACCATTGATGGCTGAGAAGTAATCACCGGAGTATCAAAATTCAAGGATTTCGGCACCAGTGGGGAATGATCCTCTGCCGTTGTCTTTTGTTTCTTGAGATCTCCGATTTCTTTGAGAATCCTCTCATTGGTCTTATCATGTTGCCGTATCTGATCCTTCATCTATAAAATTAAAGTAAACATATCACTAGTAGTGGGAGTGTAAGAAGCAGAAGAAGTTGGAGGTTTTGAAAAAATGGGAGTTGGTTTCTTCACAGCATTCTCAGCATTCTTCTGGGATCCAGAAGGTGGTGGAGGCAAAGGGGGAACGCCTTGTGAAGAAGTGAATGCGGGCATCAAATTTGAAGCATTCTTCGCTGAGGAAGCCATTTACTTGATTGTAGTGAACTGAAATGAGCACAGAAATGCGAATTTTTCTAAGGATGAAGCACAATTTGCCCCACGGTGGGCGCCAAACTGTTTTGGTCAAAAAATCTAGTGAGGAAATTGCAACCAAACTCTCTGTTATGGGGTATAATGCTTGAAATGTATAACAATGACAAGGATCACTTCAATGGAAATTGCACAAACAACACAAGGATTTATACGGGGAAAAAGCCCTTGATCAAGAGTTGATCTCCGGCACAAAAAACCCCGGGTGATGGAAACTACCGATCACCAAGCTCAAATAAATGAATAAATGTTTACAACTTCGGATAGTAACGAGCTAGGTACAAGTATCAATATCGTGAAATGTGTAAAAGTGAGTGAAAATGAATGTATGTTCGTCGAGAGCTTCAAGTGTGCGAGTATATGAGAGTGTGTAGCTGAAAAATGACTAAGTGTTTTTCTACTAGCTCGTTACCCCTTTTTAAAATAGAAATAACTACTAAAACTAACTATCCGACTTTCGTGCCGTGCCTCCACGTTCTCCACAACGTCTATTTTTGGTCAAGCACGTGCGGGATAGTCTGGGAATATTCTCCAGGAATGTCGCCAAGACCAAGTCAAGCTTGTTACTCCTGCAAAGTAACACAAAACACAAATAAACAATCGTCAGTACGAGGATCCTTAAAGTGATCCATGATCCTGATCCTGAAGCTCTTCTGAGGATCACTATCTGCCACGGAAGTAAGGATCATTAATTAGGATAACGAATAAGGATCACTAATTGTTAGAAAATCCTCCCCTAACAAAAAGGTTGCCAAAATTACCTACCCGAGCATCTACCAGCAAAACGTGGCCCGTCCGCTGGGGTAGGTAAAGGGTGTCCATGATAATAAGTTCGAAAGTAGTGCAGGAAAATAAAGGCGGCAGGATCACAATGGCTTCATCCCCAAAACAGAGGATCCCTCCACCAATTGCAATCCTGCCTATTGTCCAAAGGATCATACGTGATCCTTAATCGTAAAACCTATTGTTCAAGTACAAACCATTAAATTGTTCAACATCACAACCACAAAAAGTTACTACCAAATTTAAAAATTGGGCTCCGGCTGCGTCTAAG
The DNA here is from genome assembly GCA_030545235.1 of Helianthus tuberosus. Taxonomy (NCBI): domain Eukaryota; kingdom Viridiplantae; phylum Streptophyta; class Magnoliopsida; order Asterales; family Asteraceae; genus Helianthus; species Helianthus tuberosus. Next base: position 14,189 of record JARYGA010014145.1, on the reverse strand, counting down.
AATGTCCATCATCGCCCAATCATGCAGCCTAAACCTTCGCTGCATTATCACCTCCAGCTCCACTTGTTTCACCACCTTCACCTTTGCCTCCAGCTTCAATTGTCAGGATCTCTTCAACCTCCTCAGCCTCTTCATCGTCCAGTTCAGCCAGCCTTGCCTTCCAGCCTTCAACGTCCCATGTGCTCTTATCAAAAGCAGGATCCTGAGCTTCCAAGGCCATTTGCAGCTTGGTCTTGTACATTGTTATGGCGGCAGAGACTTTGGCGTATTCGGTGATCTCACGTTTCTCATAGTCAACATTGATCAGCACCTTGGCCGTCTCCGGTTTGGCATTCCGGACTTCCTTCTGAAGATCAGCAATTGCAAGGTCTTTAAGCACTGCGACCTGTTGGAGGTCGGCAATTTTCTTATCCTGATCCTCAACGTGGCCAACATAATCCTCGATCTCAGAGAATTTCTGCAAAAAGGATAATGGATAAGGTCAGGATTAAGTGATCCACAAATCAGCAGGATATATCAGCAGGATATGTCAACAGGATATACGAGCAGAGACAGTGATCCTTACCTCATTAAAGTACTCGAGGAATTGGTGGCGGATCAGAGGCAGACCCTGCAAATCCTCAGCTTCAGAGGCTTTTCTCATCTTGATTGCCTTTCCTTTGAGGGGTGCCTTGGGGACCGAAGCTGTCGGACTGGTAGGAGCTTTCTCTTGGAGGATCTGACAGTAGTGAGATCAGCGACATTGAACTTTGAAGCAGACTTGGTGGATTTTCCAGCGCCTACACAACCAAAACAAGATAAGTATATTTTCTTAATTTACATTTCAATATTTATTTAAATTTTAAACAAGGATACTTACTTGACATTGTGACAGAGCCTAAGGATACCTCCTGTGAATCCTGGGTTGTTGTCTTGAAAGTTCTTGTTTCAGGATCGAGTTTCTTGAAAGCAAGGAGCCTCTCCTTAGCAGCAGAGGACAATCTGAGGTGTGAGACGATGATAGCTGCATAACAAGAAAGCAAAAATGTAAGTGATCCTTACATCAAAAGAAAGTTTCTGGTGATCCTTCTCAGGATCCTCCACCCTACCATGGGTAGCCCATTTCTTGGGTAGATCCTTTCCATCCTCAATAGAATCTCTCTTGATAAAAAAGAAACGCCGCTTCCAATTAGCATCATTCTTGGTGGCTTTGAAGATCGGGTGTTCCTCACCGGGTTTACGTTTAAACAAGTAGCAATGAGAACCGAAGGTAGTAAGATCATATAGCTCTCCCAGCTCTGACATTCCTAGGTCTATACCTTCCTGCTCGATGATCCTTTCAAGGGTGTACAGAACCCTCCAAATCATCGGCATGGCTTGAATATAAGAGATGCCGGTTAGGGAAAAGAAAGATTGGGTGAAGATTGGAAAAGGATATGTATAGCCTATGGTGAACGGAGTGACGGGGAAAGCAACCCACTTATCGGAGATATGATCACTCAAGGCATTGGGGTCAAAAGGCCTAAATTCGGTGTTCGCCGGGAAGCAGTGGCGGATCCTATCGATCTGAGCATCATTGAAACAACAGCGTTCTTTAATGGAGTCTTCAATGATCCCCTGGCTTTTCGGAGGGCTGTTCTTTGGGTGATCCTTGGCTGGGGAATTTCGGAGCAACATCTTTGATGGAAAGAGATGAAAACAGAGCAAGAGAGGGAAGAAGATAGAGAGAGAGAGTACCTGATCGCCTTCGGAATGCAGTTATAAAGGGAGTCTCTCTGAAAATTTAAATGCATTTGATCCTATCTCTATCTCCTATTTTTAATCATGATCGTGCAGGTTGTCACTTCTGTGACGTCATGGTTGCAACGGATAGTTCGATATCAACGGCTATATATCCGTTAGTTAGTTGCGGATAAGATCAAGAAAACATAACTCGCTAATTTTACATATCACTCCTTATATTTTGGGGGCAATTGTTAGGGGAGGATTTTCTAACAATTAGTGATCCTTATTCGTTATCCTAATTAATGATCCTTACTTCTGTGACAGATAGTGATCCTCAGAAGAGCTTCAGGATCAGGATCATGGATCACTTTCAGGATCCTCGTACTGACGATTGTTTACTTGTGTTTTGTATTATTTTGCAGGAAGTTCAACTCGGACTTAGTCTTGGCGACATTCCTGGAGAATATTCTCAAACTATCCCGCACGTGCTTGGCCAAAAATGGACGTTGTGGAGAACGTGGAAGCTTGGCACGAAAGTCGGATAGTTAGTTAGTGTTGTTAATTTCTATTTTAAAAGGAGTAACGAGCTAGAATTAGAACACTTAGTCATTTTTTTACAGCTACACACACTCTCATACTCGCACACTTGAAGCTCTCGACGAACATTAATTCATTTTCATTCATTTTCGTTCACTTTTACACATTACACGATAGTGATCCTTGTACCTAGCCCATTACTATCCGAAGTTGTAAACATTTATTCATTTATTTGAACTTGGTGATCGGTAGTTTCCATCCCCCGGGGTTTTTTGTGCCAGAGATCAATTCTTGATCAAGGGCTTTTTCCCCGTATAAATCCTTGTGTCGTTTGTGCAATTTACATTAAAGTGATCCTTGTCATTGTTCTATATTTCAAGCATCATACCCCGTAACAGAGAGTTTGGTTGCAATATCCTCAACAGATTTTTTGACCAAAACACTTAGCATAACACTGGTTATCTGCAGAAGCAATCTGTTCCTTGGGTTTAACCCCAGTTATTAGGGCTTGACCCCAGTTCCGCCTGTAGCGCATGATGATCCTGGTATAGTTCAAGGCAGTGGGACCAGTACTCGCTTTAGGGGCTGATAATTCCATTGTACTGGCTATGCCTAGGATCCTACGTATAATGGTAGACGTACGATACATCCGTTCCTAAGGTTTCTAACGTTTTCACGTTAGCTAAGGTTTCTAACGTTTACACGTTAGCTAAGGTTTTGGCATTTTCATGTCACTAAGTTTGGATAGTTGCCAGTTAGGGCCATACTCCAGTTTACATACGATCCTTGGGCTTGTCCCCAGTTATCCTTGGGCTTGTCCCCAGTTATCCTTGGGCTTGTCCCAAGTTGCTAACTCTTTTTCTCATATTGGCTTAGTCCCAAGTTATGCTCTATTTCAGGTCCTTGAAGATAGGCAACTAGGGATCCTTGATCCTTACTTCTCTCTAAGGTTTGTCTTATAGTTATCCTTATTATGGTTGGGATCTTAACTTGGATCCTCAAGTATGATCCTTAATTGTTTTTTTTTTCCTATTCATTGTTTATTTGAATAACCCTTAGAATTTGACAACTAGACTCGTGATCCTTAAAACATATTGTTTTTTGGGATTCTTTAACTATAGGATATTTGATCATGGGTCATGTCCTAAATGTTTTCAATATGACTTATTCAAAATTGTTTATTCAATAAATATGCATCAAAACAAAGGAAAATTAAAGAAACAAAAGGATAACAATACAAGATAAGCGACAAAAGGTTAAGATTTTATTTATAAACAAAGGATTAACCCTTAAAAGGTTGTCAAAATTACCTACCCCAAGCATCCTACCAGCAAAACGTGGCCCGTCCGCTGGGGTAGGTAAAGGGTGTCCATGATAATAAGTTCAAAAGTAGTGCAGGAATATAAAGGCGGCAGGATCACAATGGCTTCATCCCCAAAACAGAGGATCCCTCCACCAATTGCAATCCTGCCTATTGTCCAAAGGATCATACATGATCCTTAATCCTAGAAACTATTGTTCATTACAAACCATTAAATTGTTCAACATCACAACCACAAAAAACTACTACCAAAATTAAAAATTGGGCTCCGGCTGCGTCTAGGAATGTCCATCATCGCCCAATTGTGCAGCCTACACCTTTGCTGCATCCTCTTCTCCTCCAGCTGCGGTATCCTTCATCAGATCCTTTCCACTGCCACTTGCCTCAATCGCCAAGACCTCAGTAGCCTCCTCTTCAACATCCTCAAGATCGGCCAACCTTGCTTTCCAGCCCTCAACATCCTAGCTGCTTTTGTCAAAGTTAGGATCTTGAGCTTCATGGGCCATCTTCAATTTTGTCTGATACATTGTGATGGCAGCAGAGACCTTAGCATTTTCTATGAGATCATGCTTCTCATAGTCAAGGTCAATCAGAAGCTTAGCCGTCTTAGTCTTGGCATCTTGGAGTTCCTTCTGAAGATCAGCAATTGCAAGGTCCTTGAGCACTGCAACCTGTTGGAGGTCAGCAATCTTCTTGTCCTGCTCCTCGACGTTCCCCACATAATCTTCAATCTCCGCAAATTTCTGCAAAGAAAAGGATAAAGCAGTTCAAGATTAGGTGATCCTCATACGAGTAGGATACCTAGGCAGAATTGGGGATCCTTACATCATTAAAGTATTCAAGGAACTGGTGGCGGATCAGTGGTAGGCCTTGAAGATCCTCGGTGTCAGAAGTTTTCCTCTTCTTGCCACCTTTCCCTTTAGTGGGTGCCTTGGGAATGGAGATGCTGGGACTGGTAGTGGACCTCTTCTTCCTGGATCGAACAACATCAAGGTCAGCCGTGTTGAATTGGGATACAGGCTTGGCAGATTTTCCGGCACCTACACATTCAAAGCAAGATAAGTATCCTTATCCTATTTCAATTTACTTATTTATTTTAATATTCCAACTATGCAAAAGGCAGGATACTTAGTTGACATGGTAATGGAACCTGAGGATACTTCCTGTGAGTCTTGGGTGTCTATCTTGAATGTCCTTGTTTCAGGATCAAGCTTCCAAAAAGCAGCAAGCCTATCCTTGGTTGCAGGTGATGTGATGTTGTGTGAGACGGAAATAGCTGCATAACACAAGACAAAAAGGGTCAGTATTCCTTATACAAAAACAAGACTACCTGGTGATCCTTCTCAGGATCCTCTGGCCTACCATGGGTGGACCAGGTCTTTGGTAGATCCTTTCCGTTTGGAATGGTATCCCTCCTGACAAAGAAGAAGCGACGTTTCCAATTTGTGTCATTCTTGGTGACTTTAAGAAGAGGGTGTTCTCCACCGGGTTTTCGGTTGAACAAATAACGATGGGAACCAAAGGTAGTAAGATCATACAATTGTGTCAGCTCTGACATGCCTAAATCAATGCCTTACTGTTCGATGATCCTCTCCAGGGTGTACAAAACCCTCCAAATCATCGGCATGGCTTGGATGTAAGAGATGTCGGTAAGGGAAAAGAAGGATTGTGTAAATTCTGGGAAAGGATAGGTGTATCCTATGGAAAATGGAGTAACTGGAAAGGCAACCCATGTTTCTGAAACATAGTCGCTCAGAATAGTAGGATCGAAGGGTTTGAAAAAGGCACTTGCCGGAAAGCAATGACGAATCTTGTCTATTTGAGCATCATTAAAGCAACACCTCTCATTTGTGGAGTCTTTGATGATCTTTTGACTCTTCAAGGGGCTATCCTTCTGGTGATCCTTGGCGGGAGAGGACCGAAGCATCATTCTTGAAGAGATGATGGTAAAGTAAGAAAAACAGAGTAAGAGAAGGAAGAAGATGAAGAGAGAATACCTGTTTATCTTCGGAATGTAGTTATAAAGGGAGTCTTTCTGAAATTTTAAATGCATTTGATCCTATCTCTATCTCCTATTTATAATCATGATCGTGCAGGGTTGTCACTTCTGTGACGTCATGGTTGCAACGGCTAGTTCAACAATAACGGCTATATTTGCGATAGTTAGTTGCGGATAAGATCAGGAAACCATAACTCGCTCATTTTACATTTCACTCCTTATGTTTTGGGGGCAATTGTTAGGGGAGGATTTTCTAACAATTAGTGAACCTTATTTGTTATCCTAATTAATGATCCTTACTTCTGTGACAGATAGTGATCCTCAGAAGAGCTTCAGGATCAGGATCATGGATCACTTTAAGAATCCTCGTACTGACGATTGTTTATCTGTGTTTTGTATTACTTCGCAGGAGTAACAAGCTTGACTTGGTCTTGGCAACGATACTAAGGAATATTCCACGGACATTTCGCACACGATTGACCAAAAATGGACGTTGTGGAGAACGTGGGAGCTTGGCACAAAAGTCGGATAGTTAGTTATTGTAGTTAACTTCTATTTTTAAAGGGGTAATGAGCTAGAATTAGAACACTTAGCCATTATCAGCTACACACACTCTCATATACTCGCACTCTTGAAGCTTCCGACGAACACTTATTAGTTTCCACTCACTTTTACACATTTCACGATAGTGATCCTTGTACCTAGCTCGTTACTATCCGAAGTTGTAAACATTTATTGATTTATTTGAGCTTGGTGATCGGTAGTTTCCATCACCCGGGGTTTTTTGTGCCGGAGATCAACTCTTGATCAAGGTCTTTTTCCCCGTATAAATCCTTGTGTCGTTTGTGCAATTTACCTTGAAGTGATCCTTGTCATTGTTCCACATTATAAGCATCATACCCCGTAACAGAGAGTTTGGTTGCATTATCCTCATCATATTTTTTGACCAAAACAGTTTGGCGCCCACCGTGGGGCAATTGGTGCTTCATCCTTAGAAAAATTCACATTTCTGTGCTCATTTCAGTTCACTACAACCAAGCAAATGGCTTCCTCAGCGAAGAATGCTTCAAATTTGATGCCTTCATTCACTTCTTCACAAGGCGTTCCCCCTTTGCCTCCACCACCTTCTGGATCCCAGAAGAATGCTGAGAATGCTGCGAAGAAACCAACTCCCATTTTCTCAAAACCTCCAACTTCTTCTGCTTCCTACACTCCTACTACTAGTGACATGTTTACTTTGATTTTGTAGATGAAGGATCATATACAGCAACAGGATAAGACCAATGAAAGGATTCTTAAAGAAATCGGAGACCTCAAGCAACAAAAGAAAACGGCAGAGGATCATTCTCCACTGGTGCCGAAATCTTTGAATTTTGATACTCCGATGATTACTTCTCAGCCATCAGTGGTTCCAGATGTTCAATATGTGGGTGGACCAAAAGGAGTGCACTACAGAACAACAACAGTGACTCAGGCATCGGGTTCCTATTTCCAGCCAGCATGATCCTATCCTCAGTATACAGGATCCTTCATGAATGCAGGAGGTTATTCAGGAGCGCAGTAGATTCAAGGATCTTCCTTCGTTCCAGGATCATTCCAGGTTCAAGGATCCTCCTTTGTTCCAGGATCATCCCAGGTTCAAGGATCCTCCTTTGTTCCAGGATCATCCCAGGTTCAAGGATCCTCCCTTGTTCTAGGATCGTCCCAGTTTCAACGATCCTTCCAGATGCCAGGATCCTTGAGGAGCTTGCAAACAGGAAGTTTAGATGTCCATCAGGGAGATTTTATTCCAATGCAGACCAATGCTTCTACTGGTCCCTCGATCATTCCAGAGCCCCAACAATATGGATTGACATCCAATCTTCCTAATCTGAATCCAATGGGAGGTAACACTTTTAATAATTCTTATACTACTAACCATGGTCTTATGCAGGATCCAGGTATCAATCATGCCATGGCCAGAGAATTGCAAAAGCTAAAGGATATGATATCAAGTGTTCCAGGAGTGGTCAAACCTATCCTAGAGATCGCAGACGGGAGCCACAAGATATCTCGTTTTGCACCACCAATCTGTGATGCCGAGATACCCAAGAGCTTCCACGTGCCAACAATGAAGCTGTATGATGGTTCGACGGATCCTGAAGAACACATAGCACAATACAGGGAGAGGATGGAGATCAATCCAATCCCAGAAAGGTTAAAGGAAGCGTGTCTGTGCAAGGGATTCGGATCCACTCTTACTAGATCAGCTCTCAAATGGCTGCTAAGTCTTCCCCCTACTCTATTACCTCATTTGCTAATCTAGTTAACCTGTTTAATAATCAGTTTTCTTGTAGTAGAAAATTTGAACGATTAACTAGTGATCTACAAAACACATTCCTTAAATTGTAGCCATTTTTTGAGTGTTTATTTTTTGGTGTCTAATCCGCATGTATATCACCATTGCTCTTGATTTTCTTGACTGTATATCTCTTAAATGTCAACGTATACACATGTGATTTAGTTTACGAAGATTTTTTAATGCCGAGAACCTCGATCAGAGAGTAAAAAAGGCGTAAGGTTCACAATGGTGTAAAACTAAAATGGGATATACTGGGCTAGGATTCGAGTTATAGGAATAAGGGCCCAACCAACCACCCAAGAATGGAGTCGTCGAGCAAAAACACTTGACAACCTCCTGGAAGCAGCTTTTCTTGCCACCAGTCCTTTCTCCATCAATTAGGAATCTAATGCCGTCACTAAACACATTCCTTATATTGTAGCTATTTTTGAGTGTTTATTTATTGGTGTCTAATCCGCATTTATATCACCATTTCACTTGATTTTCTTGACTGTATATCTCTTAAATGTCAACATATACACGTGTGATTTTGTTTACGAAGATTTTTCAATATCGAGTGTGACAACTGTGCTCTGTAAACGATGAACGATGTAAAAAAATATCAATTATCAATAAAATGATGTGTTTTGGTGTTAATATATGTGTATTTGTGTTTGACGATTTTACGTTTTGATTCTAGTTCGATTTCAAGCTTTAAATCGCTTTCTGGAAAGTTATACGCAAACTGAAGCGTGAAAGTAATCAGTTTAACGCGTAAACACTCCGGAATAGTGACATAGGCTTAACATACCTTAAATAACTGAAACATAACTTAGAAATAAGTTTTGGAAGGTTTGGTGTGTCGAAAACAAGTTTATTCGATTGTAGTGACTATTTGTGTCAAAATACGAAAGTATGCTGAATTGTACAGTGACGAACATTCCGGAACTTGATCATAAGCTAAACATACCCTAAATATCCTTTACATAGCTTATAAATAGGCTTTGAGGGGTTCGTTATGCGAAAATACGCTTATTTGATCAATATGGACTAAAAGCGTCTAAAAGTGCATAAGTTTGCATTTACGCGCATATCTTACGTTCTGAACATATCCTGACATCCAAAAATTTTTGTAATCATTAAAATATTTTCTTTAGTGATTGGAATGCAAAAATACCATTCTTCGCGCAATTTGGATCGTTTTCGCGTCCGTTCAAGTTTTCGTCGTAATTAACCGAATAACGCAACCATACGACCAAACGTGTGACACACGGCTTTTCAGGCCGTACCGTACAATTGTAACACATGTTGTTAATAGGTGACAGGGCTGTATTTGACTAGTTATGATGTTTATATGTGAAATTTAATGAGTTGGTAAAATTTAACTTTGACAAAAATTATGTTGGCAACGGTAAGATAAACGCTTCACGCCTAACGGATAAAATGCGAAACGAACGCCGGTGACCACCCGATCAGTGTTAAAATCCTAAAAATAGTCTGTTATGATTAGAATAATAATTTTAATCATATTCGTGAGGAAAAATAAATTAAATGCTAAGAAACTCTATTTTTCGGGTTTAAGCGCGTACCACGCGATGCAGCGCGTGTACCGACAAAATACAGTCAACGCAGCCTGTCAAGGCAACTGATAATCATTTTAATAAAAATTTGATGATTTTATTACTATAGAATGATAAAAATAAATAAAAACGCATAAATCCCTATTTTTGTGATTTTAAGCGCGTACCGCGCAGCACAGCGCGCATACTGCCAAATACCGACAATGTAGCCAGTCCAGGCAAACAAAATATTGTTCAATAATATTTTGGTGAGTTTATTTTTATAGAGTGTCAAAAATAATTTAAAACGCACTAAAACGGGATTAAAACGCTAGATAAAATACCCGGTATCCAGTAAAATACTTGTTTTAAACTATATATATTACATGTATGTGTAAGTATATATGTGGTGTGTGTGTGAGGGTATATGTGCCGGCCAAGAAGGTCACTCTCCTTGCCTCTTTTGTTTCAATGAGACATGTGTCAAGCCTACTTGTTTTCTAATCATTTGATTTTGCATGTAAACTCCATATATTATCATTTTCCAAGAAATAAACACAATTTTTCCACTCTTGTTTTCACTCTCAACCGTAAACACACACACATATCCATTTTAAAGATTTAAACCGTGTTCTTGAAAGATTAAAACCATTCCAAGTTGGGTTGATGATCAAAGGTGTTTTTCAAGTGATTTCAAGGAAGAACAAGCTCCAGATCATTAAAATATCATAAAAAACCCACCAAAATCATGAAGGTATAAAACTTACTTTTAAATCATGAATCATGAAATTTTGGTGATGTTGGTGATAGTAGAAGGTTTCTCTTGATTCTTAAAATATTTCACAAACTTGAAAAATAAAACAAATGGTTTTTAATAAAAATAAAAATGGAAATATATACACATACATGTATGGCCGAAACCATACATGTGTGTATATTAGATATTATATTTTGATTGTTTGATGATTCTTGAATGATGTGACTTTTGAAAAGCGAATGTATGTATGATAAAAAAAGATTTTTTTATGAAAGTCTTATGATTAGAGATAAATGTGTGAAAAGTTGATTTTAAAAAGTATGCATATGTATACATGTGGCCGTGAGTATGTATGAGTGTGTGTTAGAATTTGTGTTTTGTTAATAAGTCAAGTTTGAAAGAAATGATACTTAAAAGGTCAATGCATGTGTGATTGAAGGTGATCTACATGAAAATGATTTGTGATTAATGTAGATTGATGAAAATTCATATTTAGATATATGTATATTGTTAGTGCATAATGTCTAGAGCCTGCGTCTTAGTCATAGTTTATCTTGTATAGGGGTTTAAATGTGCTTAATTATGTAATTACAGGGGTTAGATTGATATTTGGTTTGTAAAGTCTAAAGAGGTTTCGCTTTTATGTCATGGTGACACATAAGCGAAATCAGTTGTATGAGATTTCGCTTATGTGTCAGTCCATATGAGCGAAACCCCATAGATTATAAATACCCCTTGTGTATGTTCTCATTCAGTAATGTTCATGTCATAGGTGCCGAACTGCTGACCTTGTATTTTCTGAATATTGAATGAGAAAAGTGTTTAAAAGTGTATCTACTCTGTTTCTACTCCATTTCTGATTCGTTTCATGCATATTATGTGTTTCCGCCACATAATGTGTAGGTTCTAGCTTCAATTGTCTCATTAGACTGACAATATCGGTCCTACAATTGGTATCAGAGCCAGTTGTAAGCTAGTTACCAAGAATCGAATCTATTTTCATACATTTTTTGAGTTTCAGGATCTTGCCACGGACAAAATGGACTGATTTTTCAATATAAGGAGTAAAACTAGTAGTTAATAAACCCTTGAAAAAATCAGAATTAAAATCAACCTAAAAATGACCTAAAACAGCTCGAAACCAGGTTTCGCTTTTGTGGCATATCACAGAGAGATTTCGCTCAAGTGTCACTTACTGATTTCGCTTTTGTGATCAATTAGTGATTTCGCTCTTGTGACAAAACCATGGTTTCGCTTTTGTGGTAAAATCAGATTTCGCTCATATGGCAATCTAGGGTATCGCTCTTGTGGTCACATAGGTTTCGCTCTTAAGGTCAAAACCTGATTTCGCTCTTATGTCACTGGTGCAAGTGATTTCGCTCCAGTATCAAGGTATTTGAAAAATTTCAAAGTTTGAGCGATAAGTCCATTGTGTACGTGTACGTGTGTTAGAAACTCAGTTTGTGGAAAATTTTCAATAAAATCAATCTGTTAATCAAAAAGTTAAACATTTTTAGAAATTTTGTCACTAAAATGGAAAACCAAGAGTTTTATAACTTCTTCTCGGGAAGTGGTATGGTAGCTGGACAAACCTCGGGTAGTGTTATGCAAAACGTCAACATGGAGAACGAATTGGGAACAATGCAAAAGCCTCCCAAACTGATGAACATAGATGAATATGCGGGTTGGTCAGGCAGATTTAAGAACTGGGTTCAGGCTAATCATTTTGAATGTTGGATGAAAATAGAGAAACAGTATGTTCCACCAGTTGATGGTTTAAACAACAAGAAGAATATTCAGAGCCTGACAGAATCAGAACAGAATGATTTCAAAGCAGAGAAAAAGATGATTAGTATTCTCCAGCAGGCTGTCAAAGAAGACATTCTAGTATTGTTGCAATATGAAGATAATGCTCAATCTATGTGGTTTGCATTGAAAGCAAAGTTTGAAGGTAGTGCTTCCATGATTAAAAATAAGAAGGCATTGTTCAAGAAAGAGTTTGATATTTTTACCAGTATGAAGGGTGAAACTACAAGGCAACTAATTGAGAGATATTGTCATCTGGTGCTTGAGATGAATAGATTAAAGATTGAAAAGACAGATGAAGAATGGATTGACAAATTGGCTGATGCATTACCTTATGACGAGTGGGGTACATATCTGATGATGCTAAAGAACAATTCAGACTTTGCTAATTAAAATCTTAGTTTGTTCATAGAAAAGATTGAAGCTCACGAGTTGGAATTGATGAAAATTAAGAAAATGAATGCAGCAAGTGTGCAGCAAGATGTATCGTTGTATTACAAAGGCAACCCATCAGTTTCAACCAATCAAAGTCCAAAAATACAAACAGGGTTCATTGCTGATAACACTTCAAATGTTTCTTCAAACACTCCACAATCCGGAAACTCTTCACCATTTGTGAACTATGATCCAAATTTCAAAGCTCAAGAGCAGTTTTCACCTCAAAGTTCTACAAGTTCAAATAATCAGGCTTATGTTTCTGGGGTGCATTGCAACATCGCGGTGAATATTAAGAATGGAAATGAAATTACTGAAACAGCCGCGAAACAACACATTGCATTACTTGCTTCCGTTCTTGAGGCGTATGAAGGATTAGTGGCGGGTAGGATTGGTAATCCTGATATGACCAAAGAGGATTACGACCAGATTGACCCGGAGGAGCTTGAACTGATTGATATAAAATGGGGCATGGCAAGTTTAGTTAGAAGAGCACAACGGTTTATGGAGATTACTGGTAGAAACAGTCTCTCAGGTCCTGATCAGAAGTTAGGGTTCGATAAATCGAAAGTTACGTGTTTCAAGTGTAAGGAACGTGGTCATTTTAAGAGAGAGTGTCCAAATCGTGAAGTGAATAATCATCAGAATCCATTCACCAAAGACTATTACAAGCAAGCAATTTATCACCAACCAAATCAACAACAAATTGTTCAAAGGCCACAAATTGAGAATAAACCGGAAAAAGCAATGATCGTGAATCAAGACGATGAAAAGGTAGCTGCAGGGTTTAGCTGGGATAAATATATTCCCGGTAGCGATGGACAGGCAATGATGGCTGAAGTTGTGGAAATTTCTGAGAAAGTGTCTGAACCAGAAATTGTTACTGAAGATGTTTCTATAGTTGATGAAGAGGTTTCTGCTGAAAATACAAACAATGTTGAAGAAATAATTGCTGAAGTTCATCAATCTCAATCTGAGCAGGAGGTATTAGCTAGTTCTTTGAAATCTATCATGCCTCCTAAAATTTTTGAATCTTTTGCAGGTTTCTTTGAAGAACCAAGGACTGGATTGTGTCCAAGATATGATGAAAAGAAAGAATTTGTTGAAGAAATGATCGATGTGACAAAGGAAATGACCGAAGACACTTTGAAAGAAATTGCTGACAAGGCTCTCATGGCTAAATTGAGAGAGGTAGACTCAGAATCTGAGGAGTCTAAGTTTGTCAGTAGTGAGTCTGTCAAACAAGAGGAATCTGGAGTTCAAGGAAACGAATCAGTCAAATTGTCTGAGTCAGAGTCAAAAGATGTCGGTAAACTAGTATTAGAAACTGTTCAGGAAGCAGAATGTGATGAGATAGTGGATTCAATATCTGAAACACCATGCCAAAAGTGTTTACAACCGTGCATGGAGTGTCTTGAAAAAGACACTAAGTTTCAGGAATTGAAAGAACATGCTGACATGTTAAAATTTGATTTAGGACAAGTTAAAGAAGCATATGATACACTAACTAGATCAATCAAAATGATTAAAGATGAAAGTGTTGAAAATGATAAAGCCACAAAACTTGCAAAAGCAACACTTTTTGATAAACAAGTGGAAGTTAATTTTCATCTTGACACAATCGCATCATTAAAAAAGGAATTGGAATTGACTAAAATTGAAAATGAGCGAATTGATAAAAAATTGATGAGTTATGTGGCTTCATCAGATGTCCTTGAACAGATTGTGCCACAGCAACTATATGATGATCC